>JAWPHD010002387.1:0-260090 GCA_037043455.1 Cyrtodaria siliqua
ATTATGAAACGGGTCCCTGGCAGGTTTCTTTAACATTTCAGAATGATTATTCAATAGAACATTTAGTAAAATATGTCGCATAATTAAGGTCGTTCTATTGAATTTAAACAAGGAAAACCATATGCATCTCTGATTACGAATGGCATTGTCTACATACTGAAAGGATTGTCGGTATATATTGTGCAGTTGTAAACATAAACATAATGATTACAGTAATCGATCTCATACGATATAGGGGCATACCGCCTACATTGAAGGTTTGAACAATGCTATCGGTAATTGGACTGCAAATATAAGGCGTATTTTATCTTAATTTTTCAAGATCACGAACAATTGATATAGTGGGTTCTATTAATGATTTTACAGCCATATTTTAAAATTCACTAGGACGGTTAATAGCATGTCTGTTAAATAAGTAGCTAAACATTTAATAATTTGAGCTACGATCAATATTTTGTAAGAGAAAAAATATCCCGGGTTGGGGTATGCAACAATTCAAAAAGACAATTAATGGCCAGGATATAAATATGGAATTGAATTGGGGTTTTACGGCGCACCAACACAAGAAAGGTTATATGGTGCCAAACAGGGTTGAACATGCCCGGCTCAGCCTCCATTTACATCTAGATAAAATATGGAGAATGGGCCTAGAAGTTTCTAACCTGCAGAACTGCAGAGTTGCTGCAAATTCTATTGTAGACACTCCAAGTCACGTTTCCACATGTCATGAACAAAACCTTGAATGAGCATGATAATTTTTTTTTACAAAATGAGCATGATTGGAGGTTGGGGGGAGGGGGGACGTCTTGGGCGCTTTTTTTTATATTTTACGTGGGGGGACGTCTTGGCTGCTTTTATTTTTTTTACTATTTTACGGGGGGTGGGGGGGTGGGTGGGGGGACGTCTTGGGTGCTTTTTTTTTTTTTAATATTTTACACATAGACGTTTATAGTATGCATCCCGTCGCAGGACGGCGCATATCAAAAATCATCTCGCCGTTCATAGACGTGTATTTACTTTTCTCTGACTGAGGAGGCAGGTCGTACTAGATTTACAAACCTGTTTTTGCAGTATCTGGCAGATCAACTCATCTCTGTTATATTTTGCTATTAAATCTTGGTCTCACTAAAAATGTCTACATATGTTTGTTAGGAGAATTATACCTATTATCTCTTTAATTTATTTGAATAGTCTTTAATAATGGTTTACGCCTCTGTGTTCTTTTTTCTCTAGACATTTTTCATCGTTCATGCAATCCGGTCGATGTACAACCATGAATCTTGGACATTGACGATAACCATCAGCGTAGCTACTATTAGGCCATTTAGGCCCGGGTCTATACATCAATTTGGAAAATGAAAAAAAATGAAAATCCAAATATGCAATAAAAACTAAAGCCGGTGGGGGTTAATGGTCAGCATTTGTTTCTTGTTTTATTTTACAGTGTAAGTAATTCAACTTTGTCAAATATTAATTCTCAAATTTGTTAAAAATATTTAACACACAATCGGTCAGATATACCGTATACGCAAAAACGCACCATTACATAGTAAGTTTTAAAAAAAAAGACGCCAGGGGAGCATGCCCCCGGACCTCTTCTTTTTCAGGCCTATATATGCACTTCAGGTCAGCTACGTCTCTGATAACTGGATTTCTCTAAGTTTAGGTTTGCTTTATGCAGTTGTTTTGTGACCTTTCGAACGTTAATTACGGCACGGACCATTAGCATTTATCACTCACAGGTTCGAGGTGCGTTGCTATCCTTAACTTATCCTAGCGGGGTTGGGGAGCATGATCTCCCGTTTTTTATGTTAAAATATATTAGGTGCATTCAGGCGTATAAAGGTAAGTACACAGATGCATTTGAAAATACCCCCATCTCTTCCTCCATTTTTATTGCACTTTTGGACTTTTTACTTTTTCGATTTCCTAAAATTATACAACAACATTGCCTGTACACAGAGCTACGCCAATGGGATCACTAAGTTGTGTATCAGTTGTGTAGGTGTGTTTCAGATATTGGAGAGGGTGGATGAACTTAACATTCAAAGTATTTGATAGCGTGTTTTTTGTGTGTGTTTTTGCTTTGTTGTGCTTTTCTTTTGTTTGTCAAGACATTTGAATAAATGAAACAGCAACTTTCCTATGTTAATTGTGCTATATTTTTCCTGTGACTGTAACATTTCAGGACACACAAACACATTTTAGGAGATCAACATAATGGGGTGGAGTTGGGGTATACGCTGCTCCACCCCCTCCTAGACAATTGGGAGAAGTGGTGCTGAACCCCCTGTTCCTTTCTCTTGTTAATTCTGATTATCACGTCAACCTCGTTTCTTGTGTCATTGACGAACATAGAAGCTCAGCGATAACTTAACGCGCATACTGCATAAGGTATGGCACTATGGGCTGGCGGCCTTTAAAAAAATACATGATACCATCCCCTGCGAAGTATCACATACTTTCACATTACCTTGCCCGAAAACAGTACTGAGTCTCCCCCCCCCCCCCCTGCCCGAAAACAGTACTGAGTCTCCCCCCCCCCCCCCACCCCCCTTTATGGATCGCTGTTTAAATGAAGTTGCTGAGTGACTGTGAACAGGTATCGTAATTTATGTTGCAATTGTATTCATGCGTTGGGCGGGGGTTTAAATTTCCAAATACGGAACGAGATCACACGGTCTGAAATTATAGAGAGTGCGTTCGATTTGGCATTTCTAGTGTCGAATCGAACAAGCTTCGCGCATGCGCATTTGACAAAATACTCGGTTGTAAAACAAACGGGTAGAACGCCACACGCGTGTCGGAAAAATGACGGAGTTAACTGTGTCTGTTATAGAACGATTTTTGGAGTAGGTTCTTTTCAAAAATTCCTTCTATTATGAGTATGGGGTAAACTTTTTCTTAATTAAAGTTAACATTAGATACACGAGGCGAAACAATGTTGACCGAAGCATACATATTCCAAATTGAAACTTCTTTTTGAAGCGATACAGTTGTCAATTGTTAACTCCGACGTATATTAAGTAATAGATAGAGTATGGTTTCATTGAGTTGATTCATTTAAACATCGAGATGGGCGTAGCATGCCCATTTCAGCTCTATTTCAGTTATTCTAACTGTTATTCTCACTGTTATTCTCACAGTTATTCTGACAGGTCTTATTTTCAATTAAGCGATTTACACCTGTGTCTGAACAAAGAGAATTGTCTGTGACCATGCTACAAGTTTCCAAATACGGAACGACACAGAGCGTGATATTTCAAAACGTCAAAAAAAGAAAATGTCGGCTGAAACATGAACAGTCGTACAAAAAATACCTTGATCGATAAGCTTCTCTTTGGTGAGTTTTATGCATGTACGTGTTGTATATAAGGTTTGTTCTATTAAAATATGGCGGTTGTTTATGAAGCCATTGCGTGTTGTCTTCAAAACCATCGCCGGAAAAGTGCGCATGGGGGTCGTAACATGGTCCTACCCTATTATTCTAAGCTAAGGATTAATCTGGAATCTCTTCTTTGGTCAGACACTCGTACCCACCCTATACAAATTGTGGAGTGCGTGGTCCAGTGGTAGAGCGCCGAACTCCAGATCGAGAGGTCGTGGGTTCGATCCTCGCTGCGGACACGTTATTTATCCTTGGGCAAGATAATTAATCCACATTGCTTAGTACTGGTTCTACCCAGGAAGCCATCGAGAGTGATTAATCTAAGTTGCAAAAACTTGTTTCGCAATCGATGTAAAATAAATACGTTTAAACTTAAACTACAAATTGTACGTTCAGCGACCCAGGTTATCGCGAGGCCGAGGACTCCCTAACTTGCTTCCCTTCTGGTCTAGCGAGGGTTGAGAACCTCCAGATTGCTAATTCTAATGACCATAGATACATTATGGACAAAGAATCAAACTCTACACGAGATCTCATTTTATCATATAGAGATATGAGCATCAAGCAACAGTCGCAGCAGTGGGATAGCATGGAGGCGATGGTGCTAATCTTGGCAAAAACAATGCGAGAAACCATGGGCGCCATGATTAACAAACTATAAGTCACTCTCGGTGTGTTGAATACCAGGCCCTTTTCAGGGCTACACACAACTGTCGAAGGAGAACTTACAAATTGTCAAACATAAAGTACTTAATTAGTACTATAGTAATTCTGCATAACCCACACACAAAAGAAGGGACATACATGACATGACCCATTGCAAATATATACACAGGTGTATAACTAAACATAGATATACATTCAAAACAAATTTACGATGCACATGGACGATTTGCGTCCTTTTCGTAATAAAGACGAATGTATTTGTATATGCGAAAGTTATAGCATTCACTGCCTGATACACTAGTTTGATAAAACAAATGGCTTTGATAAATGTATGCGCATGTATATGTGCGTGGGCATCCATATATGTATGGATGTGTATGTACATGGATGTGTACATATATGTATGTGTCTTCCGGCTAACTACAAGTGCAAAAAAAAAAAAAAACATATGATAGGTACATACTACCATTAGAGCCGTTGCTTTTACGTCTGTACATAGCTTGAAATAAATATCTCGTGTATATCAGATAATACTCATTACGTCGAATACCTTTATACTGATAATTTGTTATTTGTTTTGTTTCAACACGATATAAAGAAAAGAAAAAAAATTCAAGTTCACTAAAAACGATTTATTGTAAAATAAAGAACCATTCCAACGTATTTTGTTTTGCATTTATTGAATTACATCGTGTTTTGTCGACATAATTATATCGATTTATAGATATATATCATAACAACTCCAGTTATTTTAAATTGAGAAATGCAATATAACCCAACAAGACGAGGCACGAATACGGTTCCGTAATATACAGAACTCGGTGCAATGTGAACCGATATTTGTCTTCACAATCGTCATAGAGCAGATCTAAACCGGACGGCGAAAACCAGGGATTACGAGCACGCGATAATATTTCGACCAATTTTATATTGCAATAAACAATATTTTACAACAAGATAGTACGCCAAATGTGCGAAGTTAGAACAAACCGAAATATTCAATACGGAAGCGTATTCGTATTCGTGCCTTGTCTTGGTGGGTTATATTGAATTTCTCAATTTAAAATAACTCGAGTTATTTATAAATCGATATATTTATGTCGACATCGATTTGTTGATATATATTATAACAACTCGGGTTTTTTAAAATTGAATAATTCAATATAACTTAACAAGACGAGGAGCGAATACACTTCTACGGAAGTGACCAAATAAAATGTCATGCAAACGTTGACTTTTATTTGCGTGAAGAAATGGCGAATACAGTCGGCTAATCGCTAGTCGGTACATTAATCGGCATATTCTGCCAAGGTCGATATCTGCCAGTAAGACGTATACATCATACACGTTTGGCTGTCCGAGACTAGAATACACGAACAACAAAGCGTATCAAAGATATCAGAAGCAGGCCGGATGACCGGGGCTAATCATTTCGTTGCAAATTTGATTTAATTATAATATGACGTTAACTCGATTTGTTTTACCATTTTTTAGATTTTAAATCGACATATTTATGTCACATTATCGACAAACTGTACATAACTTGAAATAAATATCTCGAGTATATCAGATAAATATCTCGTGTAATACACATAATTCTCATTACGTCGAGTACCTTTATATTGATATATTTTTATTTGTGTTGTTTCAAAGCGATATAAAGAAAAGAAAAAAATGTCAAGTTCAATGAAAACGATTTATTGTAAAAAAAAGAGAACCATTTCAACGTATCTGTTTATTATTTATTGAATTACAACGTGTTTTGTCGACACAAATATATCGATATATAGACGTATATCATAACAACTCGAGATAGTTTAAAATGAGAAATTCAATATAACCCAACAAGACGAGGCACGAATACGCTTCCGTACACTTCCGTAATTCTATAATGACTTCCAGTTCCGTAATTTCTATTGCTTGTGTGTTGCATAAAAACCGGAAAACTTTAAATTTAATGTTTGTGTTCGTCTTATTTCTGGTTTACTCTCTAAATTCGACTTTTAGTCCTTTATAAACGAAAACTAGAAAATACGGAATGTCTGTATCTGGCATCCAGCTTCCGAACAATACAGGTCTGAGATTCCACTGTTTCTGTGTGTTTAAACGAATTAATGCGGTTGTTTAAATCATAGAAGGCAATACTATTCGTACACTAAATACGCTGTACAAAGGAGATACACAAATGAAGCAATTCATACATATTTATCACAAACGTATTTTAAAATGTCAAACCATGTTTAACAATACTACATACCTTAATTCTGGTCAACAGATTTTCATCTTCAGGAACGGAGTCCTGGATTACGATATAAACATCTTCATATCTTCCTTTATTTAACGTGATACTGTCGCAAATAGCGACAAACAAAAGCAATCGTATGCTATAAAAGATTAAGTTCATTTTGATATGTTATTTAGTTCTGAACAAAATGAAATCTTTACATAAACTGCAACTGTCGATTGAGCGTATTACGTTTTGTTTGTTTGGAGGTGGCTATATATAGAGATTGAAGAGTCCTTGATTTTTGCACATTCTTAAAGCTACAGGCCTTATGCTTTAATTTGTACTAACTTATAAACATGAATGAGTCACGGTTGAAGTTGTTTCAGTTTAATGAACATCCAAAAATCGGTATGTAAGACAGAAGATCATAAATATTACATTTTTATCTAGCATTCGTACAAATCTGCGGCTTGCGATTATATTTCATAAAAAAGAAAATGTTGCCCGGATTGGAATTTGAACTAGGGACCTTTGCCATGTTTTTGTTATTTAATATTTGAATATATAACCACTAGACCACCGATGTATTTGTTGGTAACTTGTAGCATTTCTAAAGAAATGTATCAACCGCTAAATACAAGTTGTTTTGAGATGGAATCCTACTTATGATTTGATAAATGTCAATTAACATGTGTGACATGATGACTATATACTGATTTATATGTAAGTGTTTTAAATATGTTAAAGGGAATATAGCGACACAGCCAAACAAGCTGTATTATTGAGAGTTCTGAAGAAACTTGGAAAATGGTGGGGAAAAAAATGGATGATAAACAAAAACGATATGCCCATTCAAAGGTTGTTCTAAAACGGATATGTTGAGAACTATGACCTAATAGTTCCACATTACCATATATGGAATATTGATAAATATCATTTAAAACGAAGAAAATCATTGCAAATGAATGCATTTTGTTTTACTGGACATATAAGGCATTATTGCCATTAGGTATTAAGTATTTTTCATACAGTTGCTGTCATTTTCCCCCTATAAATTAGTAATTTTTCATATTTATAAATATCCAATATATGGTCATTCAAAACCGTGATGTCATAGCTTTCCAAATAGCCGCTTCCATCTCCATTTCAACAGAAACTTAAAATTATCATATCTTCTTTGTTTATCATCCGATTTCGATAATTCTTTCACACTTTTCATTTTTTCAGAACTCTCAATAATAAAGATGTTTGGCTGTGTCGCTACATTCCCTTTAAGACATTTTAACGCATAATACATGATACTTAGCACACTATATGCTCACGAAGTCCCTATATTGTAGTGCTTAGAACGGGTGACTGTAAATTAGATGGTCGTGTGTTCGAATCCCGAAAGAGGCAAAACCTTTATTCTAGGTTTTAATGCCACCTGTTAAAGGGCACGTTGTACAATACTCAGTGTCTATAAAGTAAATAATGTCATGCGTTACATTTAATCTCTTAAATACCCGATGTTGCCATTAGGTGATGAACAAGCAATCACAATTAAAGACACGCCTACAAAGCAGCGTGGTATTTAAGTATAGGGCCTGTAGCTTTAAGATGTTTTTCATCATGCATGCATGCACTTTTCTTCCTGATAAAGGGGTGACCTAAAATGTTTTATCAAGCAGTGACTGTTGTAACTGAATATCTTATACTTCCGTTTTTAAGTGTATATATCATGCTTGGTTTGAATTTGTATATCGTATGCTTAGCTTACGAGTTTATATAGTATGCTTAGTTTATAACTATATATATTATGCTTAGCTTACATGTGTATATAGTTTGCTTAGTTTATACTTGCATTAGTTTATGTTGATACATATCATGCTTAGTTTGCAATTGTTTACCTTATGTTTAGTTTATAATTATATAATTATATATCATGCTTAGTTTATACTTATATATCTCATGCTTAGGTAAGTATTGCATTTGTCTTATTTCATAATTGTATACTTTTTGGACAGTTTACACTGGTACACCGGCAATATTGGTAGTGTCAGTTCTATTTGTTGTATTGTAACACTATATCTTGTTATTAGTCAGACGTGTAGAACTAGACGAGGTAAACTATTGACCCGTTTAAAGAAAACGATCGTTTCATGTCGATTACGTTTTAGGTGCTGAATACAGTTTCACAAACATATTTTAAAAACAGGTATTCTAAATTATTGAAAGGTCGATCCAGTCATTAGTTGTAGATTACCTGTTGCTAACAAAACAACCACACACTCATAGTTGGTACATTATGTAATATTCTAATACACCCGCACTATATAGCCTAGTTTAAAATATCTCATTATATTGAACGATATATCACTGTAATGTTTGCAACGTTAGGAGAATAATCATTGCGCATTGCGCATTGTAACGTATGCAACGTTAGGAGAGTAAGCAAAGCAATGCGAAATATTTCAGAAGTGTGCGTTATTTATACATTTTAGGGGTATTAGAATAGAAATAGAACATCGTTTACGGTGAATTATCTATAATATATCACGGTTTTTTCGTTCAATTGTAAACAATAGTATACCTTCGGGCTCGTGAAATTATTCTTTACAATTGAACTCCAAACCGTGATATATTAAGCGATAATTCACAGTAAACGATGTTCTATTTCTTAAATCTAATTATAGCGCAAGATTATACTCCCTTATAGATTTGAGCCGATTTGAGCCAATCAGTTATTTACCCGAGTAAGACACACATGTTGTTCCATAAATGTATGTAAAATACAAGGGAGCATATGGTCAATATGTGTGGTACCTGACCCCTGGATAAGAGAGGGCTGAGAGAAAACTTGAATATCAGATCGATGTTTTTTCTTGTCACAGTGGCGCATACCAATTCCATTTATCATCTTGTCACAGTGGCGCATACCCATTCTATATATCATCTTGTCACGGTGGCGCATACCCATTCCATTTATCACCTTGTCACGGTGGCGCATACCCATTCCATTTATCATCTTGTCACGGTGGCGCATACCCATTCTATTTATCATCTTTCACGGTGGCGTATACCCATTCTATTTATCATCTTGTCACGGTGGCGCATACCCATTCCATTTATCATCTTGTCACGGTGGCGCATACCCATTCCATTTATCACATTGTCACGGTGGCGCATACCCATTCCATTTATCATCTTGTCACGGTGGCGCATACCCATTCTATTTATCATCTTGTCACGGTGGCGCATACCCATTCCATTTATCATCTTGTCACGGTGGCGCATACCCATTCCATTTATCATCTTGTCACGGTGGCGCATACCCATTTCATTTATCACCTTGTCACGGTGGCGCATACCCGTTCCATTTATCACCTTGTCACGGTGGCGCATACCCATTCCATTTATCATCTTGTCACAGTGGCGCATACCCATTCCATTTATCATCTTGTCAAGTGGGTATACCCATTCCATTTATCATCTTGTTACAGTGGCGCATACCCATTCCATTTATCATCTTGTCATAGTGGCCCATACCCAGTCCCTTTATCATATCTGAAGTATTACTTAAAGTAGCTATCCCGCCAACAACAGCCAAATTTTACAACATAATTATGCACACCGCTTCTAAACCTACTGACGACGAGGTATATATATCGAAACTTACATATTTTTGAATCCAAACTATATAGACCCAATATAAACGGTTTTAACCTGCCAAAACAAACCCCAAACGTGGAGCATCGAATTAAGAGTTATCAACTCATTATTCATTTTCAATCACAGATGTTTTAAGAACCTGAATAGAGCTATTCTTAAATGTAATCGGCACACATAAGTTAGTTTCTTTAAAGTGCATGCATTAATGGTTATAGTGGTTTAAAAAACACATCAGGTTACAATTTTCTAGGGCCCCAAACAGTGATTCTGTTTCGGTCGCACTAGCTGTCCCGTATGTTAAGGTCTCACACCACTATCAAAATTGTAATGAAACTTTGCAGGGATGATCAGTACCAAATTTAGTTATGCATATCGTCACCGGTTGAATGATTTTTGACGGAGTTATGGCCATTTAAAGGTTTCAGTACAAAAACATTGTACATACTAGTTCTCCTGAACCCTTGATCGGCTTTCAGCGAAACTTGGCATGGATGATCAGTGCAAAGCCTAGTTGCTCGTGTCATCGCCATGTTCCTGTTAAATGATTTTTGACAGAGTTATGTTCCATTATACACAAACATTTTTCGGACTAATTTTCCTGAACTCCTGGCTGGATTGCAATGAATCTTGGCAGGAATGATCAGTACCAAGCGTAGTTGTTCATACTCTTAATGTGTTCCGGATGAATGATTTTTGTTGGAGTTGTGGCTCTTCAAACTTTGTCTCGACTATTTCTCCAGATACCCTGGACGGATTTCAACGAATATTGGTGGGAATGATCAGTACCATGCCTATTTGCGCATGTCATCACCGTGTCCCAGTTGAATGTAATTTGGCAGGCAGAGTTATGGCCTTTAAAGGTTTTAATAACGTAACTATGTACAGAATAGTTCTCCTGAATCCGTGGCCGGATTTCAATAAAGCTTGTCAGGGATGATCATTACCAAGCCTAGTTGCGCATATCATCACCGTGTTTCGGTCGAATGTTTGTTTGACAGAGGTATGGCCCCTTATACTCAAAATCTATCCGGAGTAATCTGCTGGGGGCTCCTTAAGAGTAACGGGTAAAAAAGCATCACAAAATTTATTTTATTGACATGTCCAAATTACGGATGCATTTATAGCAGGTTTTGTTACTCTAGCATGAAGGGCCCCTCTGCATGGGTAATTGGGGGACTTGTAATAATTTATGTTCGACTGCCACTTTGCTCAAAGGGTTTTGTCATATGTGCCACAACAACCAATATTCTCCCACACCCCCAACCACAGACTCCATAAAGCCAGTAGAACGCCTTGTTTGATATACACAACGAAACTGCAATATTGCTAAAATAGATATTATGGATATTCCACTTTTCCAAGATCAACATCAGCTAAATGCTTGATAACTTTTTATTCCACGTTTACGTAATCAACATCAGCTAAATGCTTGATAACTACTTCACGCCTTTAAATAAACTAACTAGCCAAATAACAGCAAAATTACATTTCAAAGCCGTGTATCAAAACTCTATCTGTTCTTGTCATATAATAATGTATATATGCCGATTAAAAAAATAGATTTATTCACGGGTTATTAAACTACAATAACTGAATATGGGTAAAAAAAAAGTTGGTAACTCTTAAATCGACGCTCCAGTTTATTTGTTTGACATGGCTGGTCAAAGCCATTTATTTTGTGTCTATAGAGTTGGGATTGTCAAAATGTGTAAGTTATATTAATACCGCGTCGTCAGTAGGTTTTAAAACGGTAAAAATGCTGTAAATGTGTCTGTTGTTGTCGGGATAGCTACTTTAAAGATTGGGTACTTCTTTCATGATTTGTTTTTTGCTAGGGTAAAGCAGATATCCATATAATAAAAATAAACATTATTTTTTAAAAACATGTTATTTTCAAATATTCGAAACTATAATATTTGTATATATATATGTTTTTCAAATAATTGAACAAAATCAATAACGGTTAAACTGCTGGCAGAGGGGGTGATTAACTATTGTTTCTCGCATTTCTCTATCCATAGACCGTAACACACTTCAGCCTACTTTCCATTATACTGTCAGTCTTCTCGCATTAAACAATTGGACAGAACTAGGAAGTATCAAATGCATATTATAACGGGGGATTTTTTATTTAAGCAACGACGCAAAACAAATGTGTCAGTGAAAAGAATATTGTATTGTGTCATTGACATTTAACGTTCAATTTCTAAAGAGATTGGAAACCGATCAAAAATTCTCCATGCACGTTAAGCAACACACTCTTCATGTAAAACGTTGACAAATTAATAACATTTGTATTGAGCGTATACGCTGTTTTAGCAAGTTATCAGTAAGTCTGAAATATAATAAAATGCCAGTATGAATGTTGCGATTTATACTATGATGTTGCTTTTATTTGCGACAGGATATGACAATATCAAATTAAATAACGGACGATATGAAGATGTGTTTATCGTCATCCAAGACTCCGTTCCTGAATCCGATCAACTTCTGGCAAGAATGCAGGTAAGAAGTGTATAGTCTAGAGTAAAATTTGGTTTGACATTATGTGTGCACCTTAACTGAAAACCTTTCAAGGGACACTCGGTAATCTTGTTTATTTGAAAACTTACGGCATCCCGTTAGTTTTATACATAACCTGCATTTGTTCAATGATTACTATTAAGTATAAGTGTGGTATAAAACAAATTGTGTTTGCATATTACTAATTATTGATTATATTGCACCAATAATATATTTAAAACTATATAGAATAAGACGAGAAAAAAATATCAATTAAAAAAATATTAATCATATGCAAGCAGGTTTAAAGTCAAAATAATTACGAAATTGCGACAATGATATTCATGCTTGATGAAAGCTTCAAGATTGCAATGTGTCTTTTTAAATAATTGATAATACTGAGTTCTATATTCTAATTTAGATAATTCACTAACATATGATTGCCTATTTACTACATCTAGTGTATATAAGCTTTTATATTAGCAAATCTGAGATAAATCCAGATAGCTACAGAATAGCATGTACTCATTCATTTTATTTATTCTGTTTTATTTATTTATTTTGGTGGGTAGGTGTATATTTTCAAAATATAATTAATATATTTTTTTGAAAACCCATCAAAGATTTCCCCAAATATGTTATATTTGTATAAACAGGATTTTACATAACTTGTATCAGATGAAAAGTAGTAATACAGTTGAAAGAGGTGCATATAGAATTGCAAACATAATTAGTAATGGCCAAGGAAATCAACTGTTTGCGGAATTTTGAAAGAATTAAGTCCATTATGTGAACTGCCAAACGTTCCCAAAGTCACCCAAGTACCTTCTTAGTAATATAAATAATATGCAAACTTTTTTGCAGACGGTTTTAACGGAAGCGTCGAAAGTTTTATTTGAAGCTACGAAACGGCGTGCTTACTTTGGGAACGTAACAATAATCATTCCAAATAACTGGGAACGAAAACCGGAATATACATCAACGCCATCGCTAGCAACGCCTGGCGCACATATCACCATTCAGGAAGGGCTGAATAAGAACCCGCACGTTAGGCATTCCGGCGTATGTGGGAAGGAAGGACAGTATATGTATTTACAACCGAGTTTTATACTGGAGGAGGGAAGGACCAACTGGGGAACGCACGGTATGTAATTAGCCACGAGCTGAACATGTTTACTAGTATGCAAACGCACGATATGTATTTAGCCACGAGCTTAACATGTTTACTGGTATGCAAACGCACGATATGTATTTAGCCACGAGCTTAACATGTTTACTAGTATGCAAACGCACGATATGTATTGAGCCACGAGCTTAACATGTTTACTAGTATGCAAACGCACGATATGTATTTAGCCACGAGCTGAACATGTTTACTAGTATGCAGACGCACGATATGTATTTAGCCACGAGCTTAACATGTTTACTAGTATGCAGACGCACGATATGTATTTAGCCACGAGCTGAATATGTTTACTAGTATGCAGACGCACGATATGTATTTAGCCACGAGCTTAACATGTTTACTAGTATGCAGACGCACGATATGTATTTAGCCACGAGCTTAACATGTTTACTAGTATGCAGACGCACGATATGTATTTAGCCACGAGCTTAACATGTTTACTAGTATGCAGACGCACGATATGTATTTAGCCACGAGCTTAACATGTTTACTAGTATGCAGACGCACGATATGTTATAAGCCACGAGCTTAACATGTTTACTAGTATGCAGACGCACGATATGTATTTAGCCACGAGCTTAACATGTTTACTAGTATGCAGACGCACGATATGTATTTAGCCACGAGCTTAACATGTTTACTAGTATGCAGACGCACGATAATTATTTAGCCACGAGCTTAACATGTTTACTAGTATGCAGACGCACGATATGTAATTAGCCACGAGCTTAACATGTTTACTAGTATGCAGACGCACGATATGTATTTAGTCACGAGCTTAACATGTTTACTAGTATGCAGACGCACGATATGTATTTAGCCACGAGCTTAACATGTTTACTAGTATGCAGACGCACGATATGTATTTAGCCACGAGCTGAACATGTTTACTAGTATGCAAACGCACGATATGTATTTAGCCACGAGCTTAACATGTTTACTAGTATGCAAACGCACGATATGTATTTAGCCACGAGCTTAACATGTTTACTAGTATGCAGACGCACGATATGTATTTAGCCACGAGCTTAACATGTTTACTAGTATGCAGACGCACGATATGTATTAGGCCACGAGCTGAACATGTTTACTAGTATGCAGACGCACGATATGTATTTAGCCACGAGCTGAATATGTTTACTAGTATGCAGACGCACGATATGTATTTAGCCACGAGCTTAACATGTTTACTAGTATGCAGACGCACGATATGTATTTAGCCACGAGCTTAACATGTTTACTAGTATGCAGACGCACTAGTTGTATTTAGCCACGAGCTTAACATGTTTACTAGTATGCAGACGCACGATATGTATTTAGCCACGAGCTTAACATGTTTACTAGTATGCAGACGCACGATATGTATTTAGCCACGAGCTGAACATGTTTACTAGTATGCAGACGCACGATATGTATTTAGCCACGAGCTGAACATGTTTACTAGTATGCAGACGCACGATATGTATTTAGCCACGAGCTTAACATGTTTACTAGTATGCAGACGCACGATATGTATTTAGCCACGAGCTGAATATGTTTACTAGTATGCAGACGCACGATATGTATTTAGCCACGAGCTGAACATGTTTACTAGTATGCAGACGCACGATATGTATTTAGCCACGAGCTGAACATGTTTACTAGTATGCAGACGCACGATATGTATTTAGCCACGAGCTGAACATGTTTACTAGTATGCAGACGCACGATATGTATTTAGCCACGAGCTGAACATGTTTACTAGTATGCAGACGCACGATATGTATTTAGCCACGAGCTTAACATGTTTACTAGTATGCAGACGCACGATATGTATTTAGCCACGAGCTTAACATGTTTACTAGGATGAAGATACATGTTTCTAGTCTAAGATGGAAACTATTACATATAATCACAAATGATGAAGAGGCAAACAATAAACATTCCACAGATTTATTAAACGTAATAAACCAGAAAGTACGAGAATAGCCCCACTTAAAAAGAAATGGCCTAAACTTCACTCAGTATTCACCCCCACTCAACCCTCTAATACTTTGCCATCTAGATGAACAAACAAAACAAATCGAAAACTTATTTAACAGTTACGACCCACAAATGCCAATAATGAACATTTCTGAGGAGTGATTAAACTTCTTAACCTAAACCCACACAAAGCATCAGACCCTCACCAAAGAACACCAAGAAAACTTAAAGAAAAGTTAAAAAAACTAGGAACATAATTTTAACCCAATGTTAACAACAATTTTAACACGTCATTCAAGACAGTATAAGTCCCCAAATATTGGGGGGGGGGGATGGGGGGGGGGGGGGGGGGAGTTCCAGTATGCAAAATCGGACCCTAATGCAAAGCTTCCATCTATAGACCCTTATAATTAGCCTGTATCACCAGCAAAATAATTGAACACACATTGCCACCAACACGATGCCCCACGTAACCAAAAATAGCCATCTTTATAACTTCCAACATGGTTTTCAGCCAAAGCTTTGCTGCGAACTCCAAGTTATAATTTTAACCCAATAAATATTTGATAACTTAGATAACAAGAAACTAACTGACATAAATTATTGTTATGGAATTTTGCAAAGTCTTTGATAAAGAATACCACAATATAATTATATTCAGACTTCATATACTCGGTATATATCCATACATCATCCAATGGATAATATATTTCCTCTCACACAGATCGCAATTAGTCCTAGTAGAAGGACCTTGTAAAATAAGAAAAATGGGACAATGAATGGCTAATGGAATTTAATCCGGAAAAATGCGAAATAATACGTATGTCACGCCAAATATATAAAATAATGTATCCTATCAATAACATAGACATACATTACAATCTACTGGCAATGCTATATGATTAGCTATAAACATAAACCTAATAATAATATTACCAATAAAGGAAAAACACATTAAACTTTGTAAAAAGAAGCATCAAAATTAAAAAACGAAAAGTCATAGAAACAGCCTATAAAACATATGGCAGACCCCAAGTCGAATACTGCTCTTCCATAGAACACTCATGGCAAAGGTATCTAACCCATGACGTGGATCAGAAAAAAATGGCGAGCTGCCAGATTTGTTTGCAATGACTATAATTACCAAAGTAGTGTCACTTCAATGCAAAATCAACTCAGGTGGCCTACCTTATAATATAGACAAAAAGTGACCTCTCTCATAATCGTCTACAACATTTAAAACAATCTACTGTGTGTTGAACATCACCATCTGCAAACCATCTCGAAATCCAAAATTATCAACCCATTCTCTAACACTTACTACACCAAAAATCCTACTTCCAAGAACCATACGATATTGGAATTAGCTACCATCAATCGTCAAGGAAAGCTAAAGTCTTTACATGTACAAGTCTCGGCTCCCTCCTCCATAAGTACCAGGGTGTTTTGTATGCTTTCAGCCCTGTACAGTATATGCTTTTGAAAGTGTAATGGTTCCCTGACTCTCCCTATGATCTTCAGTATGAAGAATGGGAGTATTTTGCAGATTCAGATAACTATTTACATAACATTTGAGGTGCATCTCTTTTTATGGCGTGTGGATTGGTGCTGATCTATTGTTTGGTATTAAATAAGCTTGCAGTTATGTCGATGTTCTATACGTATTGTGTGTTTTTTACTTTTATTATACATTTTATATAAAGTTGGTGTCATGTTACTGAGGTGTTGTAATTGTATTTGTTTAAACATGACAAACTTCATATACTCATAACAACTAATAACCTTATGTCCCTTTACATAAAGGCTTGATTGCCTAATTTATTGCAGAATTATGGCCCTTTGTTGGGCTTAAATAAGCGGGGGTATTCATTACCTTCAGCTATAGTACTAGTAATTATTTCAGCAAACGTGATTGTGCATGAATGGGGTCATCTGCGTTGGGGTTTGTTTGACGAATATCCTACAATACCAGTCACTTACACAAATAACGTTCAACAATTCTATCAAAAAGATGGCGAATGGAAACCTGTAAGGTATGCTTTTTAACTTATTTAATCAAGCAATATCTATCGATGTACAAGACATATATTATACTAGACATATCCAAAAGTTGATATTTACCTATAAGTTTAAAAATGGAGATTTACCGAGTTACTTGAATAAAATATTCCCCGCAACTTTTTCAGAATCGAATCCGTATAACTTGAGAAACAGTTCCAACTTCATTACTTTACCTAGAAGAACAGAATTGTTTTCGAGATCAGTCTTACCGTCATCTCTAAAATCATCTCTAAATCTGTGGAACGAACTTGATATTAACATTCGCGAAGCACCATTCATTTCGAGTTTTAAAACTAGACTTAACAATTACTTTAAATCACCGATAGTACCCCAATCCTACATATGGGGTGATAAGATAGATGCCTTTCAGTTCTACATGCGCGTTTGGGAAACAATTGCAGCAATTTAAACGCTGATCTCTATCTTAATCATTTGCGGGATAATCCCAATTGTATATGTGGTGATGGTGTTGAAGATGTTGAGCATTATTTGCTTAGATGTGTATTTTTCAGAAATGAAAGACGGCATTTTGTTTTAGACACTCGTATATTTCATCCTTTAATTCCTCGCAAACTTTTGCTATTTTGTTTTTCTGTAAAAGCCAGACGAAATCTCAAAACGCAAATGTAATACATTTTATCGGAAGGACATGTTGAACAATATCTTCAAAAGTTAAGCCCGTACTAACACTTTTAATGCATCCGTTCTAATTCCGCACATTGAAGTAGATATAAAAGGCTAACAGTAAATGTAGCTTTCAAAGACCACAGTCAACCAAAAATACGCATCGAAACAAACAAACAAACAAACAAACAAACAATAAACAAACAACAACCAAACAAACAACAATAAAAAGGATAAATAGGAGGCAATGTACATGACATCACAAACACAAAAGAGTGGACAAAATGACTGTCTAACATATAGTCGCATTTTAACAACAGTTCAAACAGGTGGACCTGTAAATGCGTTAGACGGATGTTAAACGTCTTCTAAAACCAAATTAAGATGTGTGAGTGGGCCGTCGTATGATAAAAAATGTCCTGTTGCTTCAGTTGTTTGAGTTATTGCACGTTATATGAATGTCAGCTTTGCACTCTCTTTAAAGTTTCCTGCACTTATTTTAAAAATACATAATTTATGAAGGTGTACTGAGGCTATATCAGGTACAGTGAGGTCGGACTGCAACTCAGAGTTGGCGATTTCCTGCGATATCAGTGTCACAACGAAATTAATGCCTTCTCATTGCAATTTCTGTGTGGACCACAAGCAGAATGCCAACGCCAGCTTAATGGGATATCAATTAATTGACAAGGTATGCAAGCACAAATTAAAGGCTTTAATACTTGTATTATTTACCCACTTTTGCAATTACTTTGCTGTTTAATTATCAACAGTATTAACAATAATGTTGACGTGATATTAAAATAATTTGTATAACAAGTTTATTTGTATTAATTACGTGGCTGTAGTCGTTATTTTCTTGCACTTTGGAATATAGAAAATATAATATAAAATAGATGATTGGTAAATAAGCAATAGCTACTGAAAAGGGATAGAGGGATCCCTTGGAAGAAACCAACACAAACAAGAGATAAAAGTAGCAGACTAGGTTTCATTGAGTCTGTTCATGAGACGTAATGTAAAGTGCATCACCTCTCACGCGTCCTATCACCGGCTTAAGCGATATTCTACTTTAAAACCATAACAAATGGGTTTGATGATCCCAAAAGACACCACTGATTTGTAGTCGGGGTAACTTTTTAAGGCCGCCACACAGCACTAAACAAACGCTAGCTTGAATGTCAATAAATACTGAAAATGGGATTCCTTGGAAGCAACAAACATAACCAAGAGATAAAAGTATCTCGGTTTTACTGAGTCTGTTCATGAGAGGTAATGTAGTGCGAATGTAGAATAACCAATGGAACGCCATTTTTAAAAAGACACACAATATTTCCGTGTGTCCCTTTAAACATATATTCAACACACTGACACAAGTAATCAATTCTTTTAGTTATCATCCTTTTGTGAAGAAGATGATCCGTCTGTAGATGAAGACCTACGTCATAATCGCCAAGCTCCAAATGACCAAAACGTGTATTGTCACAGGGAAAGTGCATGGGAAGTTATGGAAAAGCACAGTGATTTCTACGGAGGTTGTATATTTCTTTGGCGTGTATCTAATTATTGTAAAGTTTGATTATATCTGTTTTCCAGAAACATTATTAAATTCATTGATTCAATGTCGAGTTCCTAGGATGCTAAATGTTTCTACGGAGGTTGTAAATTTCTTTGACATGTATCTAATTATTGTAAAATGTTATTGTTTCTGTTTTCCAGAAATACAATTCAATTAATTGATTTAAAATCGAGTTCATAGGATGCTAAATGTTCTAAATTATTTCCACTTTTTAGAAAAGAAATGCACATGTATAAAGACAATATATAATGTTATTTTGGTATTTTAGGTGTAAATCCCTCTTTATCAGATGATACAGACACTACACCACACTTTGTATTCTTACACGAAACGTCAGCCTACATCGTTCTTGTGTTAGATGTATCTGGTAGTATGCAGGTACGCGAGATCAAATCGTATTTTATTTCAAGTAGACTTGTGATAATATTAACCTTATACTTTTCTTAAAGGTGAATGCCAAGCCTTTTTGTAGTATTATCAATTAACTAATTTAACACTTAAACATCATATGAAAATTTCTTGATAGTCCCGGAGAGAAACATATATTTAAAACCGCTACTAAGTTGTTTGTGAAAATAAATATTATTTGCATGACGTAGATACTACTTTAACCACCGAGTACTGCACGGGAAAATGAGGTAAATCTGAGTTGTATAGCTGCATAACTATTGCCGATAATTGATAAATACATTTACCTGTGGATTAATTTACATGTTCAAAGTTCTTTACGTCATCAAATAAAATCGTATTCTCGCTTTTCACAGATATTGCAATGTGTGAATTGTAAATATCTATTGTTATGTATTGATTTCAATTTAAATAAACATAGACATGTTCATGAAACAAAACTTGGCCGGAGAACTTTAAACATTGCTGCCACTTTAATAGTGCTATTGTTAATGATTGTGTGTTGATATTGTGAATGGCAAGGCTCATCGCTTCTGAATATCTTCAAGTGACTGTAATGACATGCCCTATGAATCACTCTAGTTGCTTACTTAACGAAACACATACTGTTGTCATTAATAATTATTCTATTGTTCTAGTTTATATTCAAACGAACTTTATGTGTTATTTTGTCTTGTCGTGAACTTTAAAGTATATTCTCTTGTTGCCCTGCTAATATAGCTATAAAACTCGAACAGGAAAAGTAGCATTCAAGGACGACAGTCAACCACAAACACACACAGAAACAAAGAACAACATTAAAGATGAATAAAAGGCCAAAAAAGACATCACAAAACAAAAGGCTTGGCAATAGGGCTACCGCCTTGGAACGGTCAGTGGCAAAAAAGGCCGCTGGAAGTCATTACAAACTTCTGGGCATTCTCTTATTTATATTCATATATACATGATCATCTTTTATATTATATTATCTATTAATGGTTCCTAGTTTGTTAGAGGATTTAGCGCCTGGCTGGATTTCACAAGTGTAAGAGCGCGGTTTGTGCTCTAGAACATGGTTTAAACCAACAACGGCCTATTTACCACTGACCGGTCTAATGCACTACCCTATTGTCAACTATTTTATGTTTGTGGTGGTCGCATACTTTGTTTCTATATTTCCTTGTTATTGTTGTTTGTTTTTGGTATGCGTGGTTTTGGTTGACTGTTTTCTGTAATTGCTACATTTCCTGTTCGACTTGTATACCTACTTTTATTTAAACACATTACAACACAACCTTCGTTTGAATATATAAAGAAAGGGAAAAAAACTCATAATCAAACAATTGCCTATACTACACTATAATATTCCAGATATATCTCAACGTGTTTTGTACAAAAAGGGGCTACAACTAATTACAGAAAGGACAACTCTGTCATGTAGTAGACCTTTTAATCAAAGTATACTTTGTTACACGACATTCGTAAATGTTGAAGTTTTGTCTGCAAAGCCATTTCAGTATTGTGTTTAATTTTAAGAGATTGCACCGTTTAAAGCCTAAGTGTGTTCACCTGCTTGAGACAAATGCGCATTATGTCGATAATCAAACTATAAATCGGTAACCATTGGTGTCTTCGGTGCTGTTTAAACCTTCTAATGTCGCCCTGTACCATTCGATTAGCAGTAGCATATTAAACATAGTATATATAGCAGACATACCCATTATGCGTTTCTTTTTCTTTTCAATATACAATTGCTCGCCATTGTTTTATCGCATTCCTTATTTCATTTTTTTTATTACAGGGCAAGCGACTATCCAATCTGTACCAAACTTGTAAATACATCATCAATGTCAAAGTACACGACTACAGTTGGGTGGGTATCGTGTGGTTCCATACCTCTGCAATAATAAAACAAGAGATGATTCAAATTTACTCCCAGCAGGACAGAGATGGTCTTATCGCTTCACTACCAACATCTACATATGGCGCTACCTGTATAGGATGCGGAATAACGAGCGCTGTGACCGTTAGTAGTTTATCATTAGTACTGCTAGTACTTCTTTTACTGCCACCACCACCTACAATACCCCCACCACCACCACCACCATCACCACCACCACCACTACTACTACTATTACTACTACTACTACTACTGCTACTTCTACTACTACGATTACTACTATACTACTACTACTACTATTACTACCACTACAATGTTGCAACAACTACTACTATTACTACTACTACTCCTGCTCCTCCTCCTCCTCCTCCTCCTCCTCCTACTACAACTACTACTACTACTACTACTACTACTACTACTACTAATGCTACCACTCCTACTACTAATACTACTACTACTACTACTACTACTACTACTACTACTATTTCTATTACTTATACTACTATCACAACAACAACTACTACTACTACTACTATTACAACTACTACTACAGCTACCACAACAACTACTACTACTTATTCTACTACTACTACTACTACAACAACTACTACTACTACTACTACTACTTCTACAACTTATACTACAATAACATACGTGAATTGCTTCTTACTTGAGTTTTAGCTCTACTGGTCGTCGATCCGTCCGTCGTCAGTCTGTTAAATTGTTAATGGCAATGCTCATGCACTGCCATTTTCCATTGGAGCTTTACCAAACTAGAACAGTGTTAATATCGCTTTAAGATCAGACGAGTTCAAAAATCACTGACATCAGATTACAAACATAAGAGTTATGGTCCTTGATTTTAAAAAAACTGCTCGTTTTGCCTTGTAAATACACCAGCACTTTTATTTTGCATCCGACTTTCACCAACTTTGACCAGTCTTAATATCGATGAAAGTTCGCAGGAATTCGAAAACCACTAAATAAATATCGAATAATTAACAGAGAGCTAGGGCACTTGGTGTAATGAAATCAAAAGCTATTTCTATCCTTGTCTTCACGCCAACATCTTGATTTTCACCTTTATGGGATAATAGACATTAAATTCATGGCCCTAGGTTTATTGAAAGATGTATGTTCGTCTTATTTTTACCAAACTTAGAATGTTAATATCAATAAAAGCTTGGAAAGTTTGAAGACCAGCCATATCTGTATCCCACCAATTCCCTACACCCCTCCCCCACGCTTCATCATTTGTTTGTAATTTTACTTAATAAAATTATATCATAGAACAAAACGTTTACAAAATCAAAAACTAGCCATTGTGGACTAGATATAGTAGTGTTTTGGCCATTGTGTAATATAAAACTACTATTATTTGCTCTCTGACTCCTACATGTTTGATCCGTTCTTTTCTGAACTTAATCAAAATATCGATAAAAGAAAGTCGGATAAGTCGGACAAGCCATATCTATAAACCCTCATCTAAACCATGCCCCAACTGTCTCCTCTCCCCGCACAAGTGACTCTTGATTTAATAAAAAATGCTATGTTTTACTTCTGAGACCCAATCCTGTTTCCCTCTCCACCCCAGCCTTTTTCAAACATTTTATTTTATAAAGTTTTCACAGTCAAAGCAAGAAACGTTGACTATCCATTTCAGACTTAAAACAGCAGAGTTATGGACCTTGAACAGACACACCAGAAGTGTGACCCTTTATTGAACGAAACGTGATATGTTTTGCTTCTGACACCCACTCTCCTAACCACCCTAATTTTGGTAATGCCTCGCCACGAAGTGAAGCAGGCATAAAGTGTTACCCTTGTTCTTCTGTAGGTACAGCTGTATGTAAAATACGTGCGAAAAACAATTACTTTCAAGTAATCGAAAGTCGTAACATTTCTAGCTAGGGCAAGGAATCTTAGTTTTTCGCTTCATTTATCATGTCCATCGTATAGCCTTTATCCAGACCCTATGAGGTCGTTAGTTACGAGAGTTATCGAGACACTTCCATAGCTCTAAATACCGTAATTGACCAGCCGTTTGAAAGGCTTGTATTTCACATTCTGACGTATGTGGTGGGTGTTGTTGATATTTTTCTCTAGATTACGACCGACCTTATATAGGTAAGAATTCATTGTTCAAAGCATAAGTTGAAGTATGTAGTGTGACTCCAAACAAAGCATAATCAAAGATAGAGTGTATGACACAACGAAATAACTCACTTGCTATAAGCTGCGAATACAGTTTATGAATACCAGCATTACTAACATTGCTCATATAAACTGCAGGTTTTGATGAAAAAGCTTGACAATCCGCAAAATGGGCAGATAGTAGTCGTTTCAGATGGTAGAGATAACACAGGTGACCTCAGTGAAGGTAAACAAACAGCGATAGATGCAAAGGTGGTAGTGCATACCATTGCAATTTCCCAAGCGGCCGATTCAAGGCTTGAGAGCATTGCAACAGAAACTGGTGGACATCATTTAACCTACCTTGATTTAAACAATGCTGGTGTCAGTCTAACGGCAGCTTTTTCAGAAATTATGGCGATGGGTGCTACAACCGTGTCTAGTGCAGCAACTACGGTAAGAATATCGACAGTATTTACATCCAACTAATTAGTATATTTAAAAAATATATATTATTGCGTGTGTATAAGCGTTTATTTATCCTCGCTGTATTGCACGAAGCATTTTAGCGAGCAGACCTCGGTTTAAAGTCTCATCCGAAGGACTGGTAAGGTAGGAAATACTTTTATGAAATATTTCGTTAATTAACCCAAATTCGGTCCTGGCTGGGATTGAACGCACGATCCCTGGGTTACTAAGCCGTGATGCTAACCATTACACCACGGCGCTACCTGCAATATATTATTGCTTTTATAATTGAATTGATAATAATCAGGATAGAATCGGGCGTTGGTATCTGTTGCAACTGATAATACGAAAACAATAATATATATAATGAGTCTATATAAATATATAAAAATTAGATGGTTAGTATCCTAGAATTTCAGCTGTGTTCCGGCGCGTGTAATAAAGTGATAAATGCAAGCAAACTATGTTTTGAATCACATAATTCAACTGAATTGAATTGAATTGAATGTTGTTTAACGGCTCATCAACACAGTATAGGTTATTTAGGGCCGCCCCAGAGAGAGTGGAAGGATACATAGGAATCCAGGAACCTGCCCTACTCTTATTATCGAATAGATTCCTATGGTTCTTTAACGTGCTCGGAGGATAGACCGATACACGGGACCGCCCGGTTTACGTCTCCATCCGACGGACGGGGCTAAGGGAAAGTGTCTTGCCCAAGAACACACCGACGGAACTCAGTGGCACCACGGAGAATTGAACCCGGGGCCTCTGGTTACAAATCCGCTGTGCTACCGACTGCGCAACGCCAGCCCTCATAATTTACTTGAAAATCAACGAAAAACAAGTATTACAACACCCCACGTCTGCTGCGGTCAAAATACAAATGAACGTTTTTTTGTCACGGGAAGAAACTTTGGCAAAAATGTTTTCTGCCGTTTAATCATTATCGATAATTAATGCAAAATATTTTCTTTTCATAAGGTATTTCATTCCTATATTTATTAGTATGACGCATACATGTGTAGTTCAAATGGTTGATTCATGACCCTTTAAGTCGTCGAACAATAGCACGTTTACCCACCTAGCATAATACAGCAGATGGGTGGAAATATTAGAATAGTAGGAAGTAACTGTATTTGTGTAGTAGAAACGTGCATGCTATATATACTATACATTTTATCATGGAACGAACGTTTCATTTTGGGGAAAATAACTGTTTCGTAATAATGTAACGTTATCTTACAACCAGATCACAAAAAACTCAATGAACCAATATGTAATGTCAATATGTTCGTTGTGTTTGACGTATATGAAACTAATAGCTGCATCATGCGTTCGTTTAGCAGTTGACGCGCATTTACCCAATATAATAGTTTCAAAGCATGACTAGATAGAATAAATGTGTTTGTGCTTAAAGATATATATTTTTTGGGTTTAATATATTTTTTCTTACCATTAAAGGTTACCACTGTATTTCCTGGTGATGTCGTGTTAGTATTTTAATCGCATTAAATTCAAATTCGTGTTTACTATCCAAAGAGGAAGGCGTACAGACGAAAGCTAGTTTATGGATTTCTTGCTTTTATAGCATTGTAAAATGATAACTTTCCAACAGAGAGAGAGAGAGAGAGAGAGAGAGAAAGAGAGAGAGAGAGAATTTCCAAATAACCACTCACCATCGGATACGAACCCACGTTCCTAGAATACCAACAACGAAAGCCAGTAGCCAACCTCTTAAAGATTGGTTTCAGTAGACCGGTGATACTAAGACTCTTACTAACGTACATTTACGATAGATGAAGATGAATAACACTACACGAACACAAGTAGTTACCATAGACACCAGATCAATACTGTACATATATACACTCATAACTGATTTCATGAATAATCAGTTTACGTAATATTTGTCTGAGCCCCAAGCTTAATATCAATATTAACCCGCGAGTATGTGAGATTTATATTTTATTTATGAATTAACTGCAAAGATGCCACATGTAATGTAAATGTATTATATCGTTGCCGTATGATGACGTCGTATGATTATTTGGTCTTCTCCATACCACATCAAGCTACCGGAACTGGAAAAATACCAAACTGTGATTCGGATTTCATTTCCATATTTATTACAATGGTGTTTTATGATATTATGTCATGGCTTTATAACACTCCCACACCGCAATGTTGTGATGAATATGCCTTATATTAAAGTGGAAATTGTTTATAAATGTGTATAATAATGATCTAATAAAGTTTTAATGATGTCCGGCAGATTTTATCGGAGACGGTTTCAGCAAATGCCAATGAATCAGTTCCATTTGATTTTACTATCGATTCGGGTGTTGGCAACGATACGAAGATTAGCGTTCTGACTGGGTTGTCAACACACATTAAAATGATATTGGTAGGACCTTCTGGTTTCACTGATGAGTCAGAAGTCGATGACGATACTCTGACCATAACTATTCCTGGACAAGCAGAGGTAGAATATGACCTTATATATTTTAAAGTCAGAATATGCTTATTGTTAACCTTAACGGAGATGATAGAGACTTTGTGTCAAGTAGTTGTGTATAATATTACCGTAAAATTTGCATTACATCACCTGGTGTACCTTAATAGAAACAACTCATTATAAACGTACGCTTCGTTAAAAAGACATGCTGACTTCTTAACTGTTGTGTTTACATAAACGATACCTGTGCTATAAATAAACCATTTGGATCGGCACACTTCCTGTGTTGTGCTTAACGTCAGCGCAGCGTGTAGGGGATACACTGGGATACAGCGTAATGAGTAGACACATATTTATTCGGCATAGCGTGTACACACTGTACAGTGTATTTTTATTCAGTTGATTTGTTAGCGTAATTCTCGAGTTGTAACGCTTCCGAGTGTTTCGTCAACTGTTTCAGCTTATGTTTTAATAAGCACATTCTGCCTTTAATTATGTCGTCGATGCTGTCTGCATATTATTGGAAGTATTTTTCAATAAAGTATACTTTTGGTTCTCTTGTTCAATGTGCTTATACTTTGCTTTATACGTTTAAATGAGTTCAGTAAGATTTAGTTTAAGTTTATTCCTCAATTAAATAAATGCAGTGATTTTTTGTTTGAAATATATAAATAGATTCTATTACTGTCAGTTTCGTTATGTATTCACATAAGCTATTATTATTATTATTATTTAAAAAAGCATTTGATGACATTGTTAACGCCTCCGTTTGCTGGTCCGTCCGTCCGTAACCATATCTTAGTTTGGCTCGACACCCAGGGGCCCTTAGCGGGGTAAAAATATGGAATACACTAAAAATTCAATTACACTGTCATGTTTTCTTATTTTTGAACATTACATTTACATACTCGTCTAGGAAAAGGGGACATTTAATTATGTTTCAAATGAACGTTAACATTTTTCGATTTCACTATATGCTTTTCCTGCTAATTCACCCATGGGGCGAAGGGCATCGGAAGGTAAAAAACACTAAAATTATATTCAGTTACACGGTAATTTTTCCATATTTGTTCACATACCTTGGTACATATATATAGTCGTCTGTGAAAAATACACAACATATCATACGATTTTATCATTTCAAACTCAGACGTCTTGCCAGGGGTGGAGGTAGGGCGAGCGTAATATGATTTTTTTTTATTATTATGTCTCAAATGAATTGTTATGATGGGGATAAATTATAATAAAAATCTTCCTACGTCACGAATGGACCCGGAGGAAGGGGCATCAACAGGTCATATATACAACAAAACATGGCACAGATACTCGTCGTTGAAAACTGCAAAGCATAACAAATGACTTCCTTACCTATTGCAACCTCAGAATTGTGCCTAGGACGCTGGTGGTGAGGTGGATGTTATTTGGGTATTTTTTTCTCAAATTAAATGTTATGATGATGAAATTACACTGTTTGCTCCAGGATCACCCGTGAAACTATAGGTGTTGAAATCAAACGGTCAAGTACACAAATACTCTAATAATAATGTCTCCGTTTAGTTTACAGTTTCATACATACATACATACATACATACATACATAAATACATACTAACATGCGTAGTACTAATTTGTATTCTGTGTATCAAAATCATAATCAACACAAACTGTGTTACCCCTGTATTTGGATACGGGGTCAAAGGGGAGAACATATATTTGTTAACCATATTGACCTGCGTGAAGAACGCGTGGGGATTTGGGATAGTGCGCCATGGAATTGGTTCTAGATATTATATTTTTATAGGCTGGAAAATACGATGTCCTCATAACGATTGCCGTATTCAGTAGCATAGAATGTTACGTCACATCTAGGCCGGCGACTTCAGGATCTGGAGTAATTCGGGTTTCATCAAGACTTTCCTCATCCAATGTATATATTTCCCAAGGGAGCGTGCCTTTGCCTGTAGTATACGCGTATGTTACCAAAGACTTTGCACCGGTTACACAAGCAGCTGTAACGGCGAAAGTTCAATCAGGCACGAATTCTTGCAACGTTACTTTACTTGACAATGGAAATGGTAAATATAAACATATATATATATATGTATTAGATGTCACCTAAACTGGTACCCTGTTTCTATTTCGATAGTCAACTTAGACAACACACACATATATTAGACAGACAACGATAAGCGCAGCTCTGTTATCTGACCGGTGTGGACTGTTCTAGGGGATATTTAGGGAATAATGCCAAATTGGATGCTTTACATCTAATAACAGAATAAGCAGCATAAGCTCCCCACTATGTACTGGATTCCAAAACTTCACAAACATCCATACATATCACGTTTTATAGCAAATTGTATTCCGTGTACCACTACTAATCTGTCAATTCGGTTGACCTCCTGCCTTTCTGCGATTAAAGAACATGTTGTAAAATATTGCGAAAGGTGTTTGAAAACTCAAAAATCAATCTGTTTTTGGTCAAACAAAAACTCCGGAGAAGTCCTTGATAAATTACGGTGTAAGCATGTCCATGCCTCTACTATAAGCAACTACGACATTTCCACTCTATACACCACTCTACCACATAACCTGATCAAAGGTAAATTGATTCAGCTTATACAGAAGATATTTTCTAGGGAAGGGACTACCTTTCTTGCTTGTAATACTGCCAGGGCTTTCTTTACAAATGATACATATAACATGTGGACTTGCGCCGATGTTTGTAGAGCATTATCTTTTCTTTCTTTTTTAGATAACACCTTTATTAGAGTTATTTGAGTCTGTAAAACCGCTTACCTCCCGGTTGTTGGTATTTTTATAGGTACTAACTGTACGACATTTGCCGCAGATTTGTGTTTATGAAAGGGATTTCATATCACCTGCTAGCCAGAGACATTATTGGTGCTTTTAATGTTACATCTTGGTATCTGGATGACATACTCAATATTGGTAATCCGTTTCTTGCTCATATGGTCACATATTTATCCGCCAGTACTAACGTTGAATAAAGCCAACAGTTCGGATTCCATAGCAGATTCTCCAATCTTCATCTCTCGATTTCAAATGATTGCATACATACTAAAATCTATGATAAAATAGGTGACTTTAACTTTGACATCGTTAACTTTCCACATTTAGATTAGTGCTACATCATACGGGATTTATATCTCCCAGCTATTTCGTTTTGCTAGGACATTTACCGATGATACAGATATCAATTATCGAAATCAAGTTATTACAGTAAACTTTTTCAGCAAGATTTTCGTTATCAAAAACTACGTAGATCGTTCTCAAATTTCGCCGTAACGAAAACCTGCTGGAAAAGTACAACACCGACCTAAAATCATTTCTGAGACTAGGAATATCACAACCGTTATTTTATGGAGATATGATCTATAAACTTCGGAAATTAAAGGGGTCTTACGAATGTCCTGATCACTTTGCAAAATTAATCAGGAAATTCGTCAGAAAAAGATACGACCCTTTAGTACGCACTTCATGTTTGGTGATTGACCCCTCTACAGTCAGTCACTACGCTTCACTTTTCCCTTGTGCGATGACCGGACAACCTCGTGGAACTCCATCATTGCACCTTGTGAAACCCTGAAATGGGAGGTTGTTGCATGAACCTTCGTCTCTTGGGTTTTCTGGGTGTACCCTAGATTTGTTTTCTCTTGGACTGCAACTGCTGTGGTTGCTCTGTACAATTCTATATACATCCTGAAAGGTTTCTAATTATGTTTTTTTATATATTAACATATACGTCTATCGTTTCCTAATTTCTCTGGATGTGGACTTTATTGTTAGAGATTTCCTTTTGATGTGATGTAATTTTATATACACTGTCTTATCAATTTGAGCTCTGAAGACAGGTTAATAGCGAGGTCGTGTACACTTAAAATCGAGTTAAGCTAACCAGTGGGCTATAGTTCCAAGTCGGTAACCTTGGCTTCGCCACTCTTTATGTTGTGTATTGTCTTTTTCTTTGGTAATTTGCTATTAATTTGCTATACGATGTCGTTGCGGTCATATTTCACTACCGCTCATGAACAGTCTCAATCAAACCGAGACTGCAATATTTCGTATGTGTCATACTCGGCCGTTTCCAAAGGTCCATTATCATACTCTTTTTTCCCTCAATAGATTTAAAAGATTTAAAGTGCTCCTGACGCAATTGATAATAACACAAAATCCATTTGGTTTGAAATATGCAAATGTTTGTTAGTATGAAATATGAGTAACCAAATCTTACAAGACACCACATTGAGACTGCCATGTTTCAACAAAATAAGTAACAAAAATAATATAAATTATTATGGATGATTGAAATTGAAACAAAAGCCCAATATAAAATACTGAACATACAAAAGTCTGATGACAGATCAGGTCAGCCATATAAGAGTCAGTAATGCTTTTAAATCTTACATTGAATAGTATAATGGTCATTAGGCAGAAACAGCTAAACAATGACATATTAAGATATAAAGGCCTATTAGGTCACAAATCCAATCATAAGTTGTAGCATACTAGCTGCATGATAGGATTCTAATGGTAAATATACATATATTACAAGGTGTTATATAATAGTTTCGGATAGTACGTTTAGAATAAATAATAATATTTAAAATATATTTACTAGATGCATGTATATATATACGTATAACTCCACAATAACACTGTTAGGAATAAAAAAAAAAAGTCACACAAAATTAAATAATTAATTTACGGTGATCGCTAGTGCTGTCTGTATATCTAAGGTCTAAAACAAGCATGGAGTCCGGTTGTGTTGGCATTCGTGCATTTTTGGCGAATAGCATCAGTTACGGTCGTCATATGTAACTGTCATTGGCGATATTCCATGCGTTAAGGTTAAATATTGTCACAAGTTGTTTATTTTCTTCTCCAACTATTCGTGAAATGTCTAGCTGTACACATGGTATAAAGCGTCAAGATAAGATGAACAATGCGAAAAACAAACGCATTCTTCTTTAGTTAGATTGCTAATACCAGTTACAAATGAGCATATGTTACAATACAAAAAATCACTGATTCAAGCGTATTATTATATTGATACCAACATGATAATCCTCTTTGATGCAAACATTTCGATAGGATGGTCATGTGTATCGAGCATGTTTTGATTAAACATGATGCAAATGCTAAATGTGGTGCAAATTCCGTAAGATCTATTTTGCAGATCCAGATACACATAGGAATGATGGGACATATTCTGGATACATTTTAATGAACTGTCTGGAAAGTGGCCGGACTTCTATCAAAGTGTATGCGAGTGCTGACGGCCACGCAACGCTTGGCACTGTTGTGTCTGGATCTTATACCAATTCCGGTAAGTTTTCTTTTCTTTTTTGTCAATATAAACTTTCTACCATCTCTGTCAATATTGGATAGGGCTCAATATCAACTATAATATGATCTAAACATACAATAAAACGGCAAACGATTTCTAACAAACACTTACTGTGCTTACCCGGTAAATATACAAAATATAGGTATATTATGCCGGACATCGTCTTGAGATATATGACGTCATTTAGTTTTAGCCCAGATGTATCCCTGTAATTATAGGTTAGTATACATAAACTTCATATATACCCACTACAAAGACAACTGATCTATTTATATCTTATAGCTCAACCTGTCCGGCAAATACCATTGCTACAAGTGATATTTTTCCACTTATTAATTATTATTGTTAAATCGAATTACATAACAGCTTGTATGTTCAGGCAACGACACATACGAAGAAGTTGCTGTTGACGCTTTTCAAAGAGTAACACTTCCAGGGGATTTATATATCACTATGACGGGTGTCGATACTTCCGTTGATATAACTGCTCCTGGAAGAATAACTGATATACAGATTGTTGACGTGGCATCCGAATCTCATGAGTCAGGTGAAAACAGAAATTACACCATTACATGGACTGCCACTGGAGACGATATGAATATCGGACAAGGTATTAATCAATTACGTGTAAAGCAGTATTACATATATATTAAACACATATATAATAGCTGAATTTACTTCATATATGTACTTCATATCCCAAAATGGTATTTCTGACAAAATTATTCTTTAACACTATTATGTTTACGATTAAATCGCTGCTTGAGTGTTTTTTACAAGTGAATATTTAAATGGCCTTCATTTGTAATATATAAGTCCATATAATTATTAAAATCAACAAGTACAAGTATTTAAGTATCTGGTGTTATTGGTTGTTGTCAAGAGTACACATATGAAAATGAGTATGGAAGGGGAAATTTAGAAATTGCCTAACATGATAAGTCTGTTTGATTGTTCATGAATGGTAGTGAAAAAATGCTTGTTACCGTTCATGCAGTCTAGCTCCGAAAAAGATAACGTTTTAGTTGAACATTTATTTTCAGCTACGCTTTATGAACTAAGGGTGTCAGACAACTTTGATGCCTTAGTCCAAACTTTTGAATCGACCGAATTTCTTGATACAAACAACGTTATCATGACGCCAAAGACATCGGGTGAAACCGAGGCACTGAAAATGATAGTAGATGCGACACAACGTTACACATCGACGGCTTACTTTGGTATCGTTGCTGTGGACAATGAAGGCAACCGTGGTGATGTTTCCAACATTATATCAATAACCGTTGCGTCTGAATACCGAATAACAGGAACCAACATTGGGACAAACATATATGATACCAGATATTCGACTCCTACAATGAGCGAATCAAGCAACGAAACCGTCATAATAATAGCAGTCACAATTTCCATTTTTCTGCTTGTGGTTATAATCATCGGTGCGTTCCTGACGTATAAGAAAGTTTTACAAAAGAACAAAAGTAACGTCACAGGTAATTCCTAATTTTTATTATATACGTATATTAAAGGGGGAAAATAAAGAAAGGCAACTCGGAAATTGTTGGTACATATTGTAAGTAAAACATGCTGCTGGTAAATCGAATGGTATACATAAACATACCAAATACTATCGCTTCAAAATGTCATTATTGATAGAATACGCGTTTGGCTCAAGCAGGTGTGCAAACTTGGGATGTAAAATTAAGAATTTTGTGTTTCAAAGTGTAGTGTTTTAAATATAAGTCTAGAGCAACACTGTTTAGCCTTTTCTCTAACAAGCTGTAATTTATTTTTTTACAAAACATCTTTGGATTCTTCTGGAATAGTACATGGAATTAAGTGTGCAGTATATACATTATATAGCGGAAATTCCTTCATATTTTATTGTCGAACTATCTTGGCTCGTATATATTCTCATTTTATAAGCAAATGATACAGCTTGTTTCAATGTGTCGATGTGTCGAGCGATTCAAGTGCGCTCTTTTCTTGTATATTTAGGCTTTGTAGAGTAACTATTGTTTGGGCGCTTGTTTCAGCCAATGGATTTTTTGACTTTTTAGAAAAAAGTCATATATTACCTAAATAAGTTGTATATGAGTGAAACAGTCATTTTTAGTGGTAATTAAAAATACCTTACATTTCAAAATCGGTTGAGAAATAAAGATTTCGTGCTCGAAAGCTGTTTTTGATGGGGGCATTTTCAATGCAAAATTCTGCTACATGAACAATTTGAAAAATTACATGTTTTAAAAAGTTTAATATCCAAGAATGGTTTTAAATTGTTGGATATTTGTAAATTAAGACACCCTGAAAGTTTTATAGCAAAATATGAAGGCTAACTGAAGTTATATCTTAGTTTTCTGCTGTCCCACCAACAAGGAATTTACAAGGAAAAGTCCCATCAAAATATCCTTTGGGCTGTAAAATATTTATGTTTCAACCTATTTTCAAAGTAAGTTATTTTATTTACCACTAAAATTACCAGTTCTAATTGTGCCATAACATAGTTTCCCTTTTATGGAGTTTAAGTCAAAATATCAAATGGAATCGAACTTGCAAAACACGCTAATTTCAAACATATCATTTTTAAAATAAAGAGTTATTTATTGTTTATTAGTAGAAAAAATCCGTGTACATTTGTTATATAGAATAGATTAGATAAGAACTAAGATACAACTAATTAGGCATTTTAGTAATGACTTACACCCTTAGTACTTACAACAGTGTAGATTGTTTTATTGGTACATAAGTAGTAATGCTGCATTTAATAAAAGTGTACTTCTGAATAACACGTTGAAGACTTGGTAGAAAATGGAACACATCACACCAAGACATGTTTGTATACAAACAACCTGTCCTTTTCATTTTATTAGTTTGAGTTTTTCCCTTGAACTCGTAACAAAGTTTTACAGAAAATCTAAACATATACTCATGTGTTATCAAGACTTTCTGGGTATTGTTATCTTCTATTGTAATTGTCATATTTTGATATTAAAAATATTGTAACGTTGCCTTGCTCAAATCAGAGACAACGTAACTGAAAAACACGCATATATAAATAACACCGTCACATATTTTAAATATATTTATTAGTTGTTAAGTCATTAATTGTTTTTCTTTTTTCCCCCGAAAAGCAGACAGTGAACGAGGCAGTTATCCTAGCAGTTTGCAAGCACAGCCAACGGAGATATCTATTGCTCCTACGGGACATGCAACGAGGTCGTTATCACCGAACAATTTACAACAATCCATACATAAATCTTCTTCATGTAAAACTCTGTCTGTAAAGTCAAGCAGAATTATGCATGAAGAGAATCGCATAAAAATGTTGATCTCTAACAGAATCACCCCAACACCTGAACCTTTACCTTCAACTTCAGACGATGTTGTTAGCTTAAGCAGCATGGATTCGTCTTCGTCAGAAGAAGAACAAAGAACGGACGTTGACAAGTATCTAGAAAAATCTTGCTCAAAAGCATTACCATTTCAAGTGGACCATTCTCAACAGATAATGAAATTCCAATCTCCATCCGACATATATCCTGAGGAAAATGATTTATTTGCTTCTGTACCAGGAGCGTCGATCATGCCTTTCCATCTTTCAAACGTTGCGTCCTTTCCAGGAGAGTCAAACAGTATACCTTTCTATATTACAAACACTGTAGCAATGTCGTATAGCTCACTTAAAAGCCATCAACAAACCGAACACAATATCGTCAACGAAACTGAAAATGCAGTGAATGAAAATGAAAAGGCCGTGATACGTAAAACCCTTCCAGCACTACCAACGCGGGAAATGTTTCAAATGGAATCCGATCACCCGCCTCCTAATGCCTCAATGACGTTCACGGTACCGAAGGACATTGATCCTGGGACAGAATCATTTGCTGTTAAGTTTCCGGAACCTTTCTCAGGTGTCAGAAATATAAATCTGCTTTCTAGAAACTCTGAACCTCTTGAGATGAACACTGAAATTGAAGGAAATGAAGATGAACTGTTTAATACGGACACCAGTTTCAGTGGAAACAGATCAATCTCGAGTGGGACGTTATATGGTGAAGAGAACGGCCTAGGCGAAGAGACGTTTTATGGTGAAGAGAACGACCTAGGCGAACAGACGTTATATGGTGAGGAGAACGGCCTAGGCGAAGAGACGTTATATGGTGAAGAGAACGGCCTAGGCGAAGAGACGTTATATGGTGAAGAGAACGGCCTAGGCGAAGAAACAAAAGAGTGGGATTCTGACCATCTTTCAGATGAGTTTTAAAGCAAGTTTGCCAGATACGAAAAGAACGGTTGCGAAGAATGTAATCCTAGAGACGAACCAAATTATATGGATTCTGAACAACTTACAGATGAGTTTAAAAGACGTGCCACTAGAAGAACGGAACGACTAAAATAATAATTAAATTGACTTTTGCTGTTTTCCACTATCCTGATTTTCTAAAGAGTATAGATTTACTTATACCAATATGTATACTGTATACGTATATGAATATATATTATTTTTATTGTGTGGTGTGCAGTTTGTTTGTTTTACATAGTTTGTATTTATTTGTTTATATACCCGTTGACGGGCATTTGTTGATTGATATTGCTACCATATCATCCCTTATTTGACCATAGTTTTATCTTCATATATTTACATTAATTTTAAATTACTACTTCATTTCTTCATCTTTCATCAGTTTTTAACGCACAATATGATCTATTTATGTGTCGACGTGCCGTAAAACACCATTCATTCATTCATTATGTTTTCACCCAGACAGCTACAGGTAAAATATGTGTTAAGTTTTTGAGTTATGCTTTTAATAAGATGAGTTATTAATGTTAGACTTGATTTTGAACTATACTATATTCGACAGTTTAGCTTCACATATTTAAACAAATGCAATAACAAAGTCACATTACATTACCAATGGAAAATGCCCGTCAAGTAAACAAAACATGAAACCCACATCATAAAAGGAAAACATGCTTTAGAGTAAGGGCACATGTTCAATATATAATGCAACATGCAGATTACGTAATACCCGTTATGTAAACAAAAGGTAGAATCCATATCACAAGTTGAGAAATGCAAAGGCACATGTTCACATATTATGCTATCTGCGTCTCCGTGGTGGAGGGTTAACGACGTTGCGTCGTAGACCTTTTCGACTCTCAACGCTGCGGGTTCGAATCCCACTGGGAGCTCGATTTGTAAATGAGAAAGTGTCGATTCCTACAGATGGTGGGAGGTGTACGGTCTGGTTGTACCCAAGAAATGTGGTTGGTCTTCCTCCACCACAAAAAATCGACCGTCATATATACCATTAGATATCTTGAAAATGACGTAAAACACCATACAAACAAATCAAACACATATGATGCAGCACGCAGATTACGTAATGAAAGAGAGGGTAATTACTCTCGTTTGAAACCTTGCCTCTCACCGCTGTGGGTTCAAATTTCACTGGGAACTCGACTTGTAAGTGTCGATTGTAACTAATGGCGTGATATACACAGTAATGGTTCTAACAAGAAATAGATGAATAGTCTGACTCCACTGCTAAAAATCCACAGTCATACATAGCCTAAACCGGGCTGGGAAATGACTTAAGACACCATTCAAATTAACTAATTAAAGACAAAATCGCATGATATGTGTAAATACAAAATGCACGTTTTGCTCTGGATGTGGACTTTATTGTTAGAGACTTTCGATGGGATATACTTTTATTTACACTGTCTTGTCAATTTGAGCGCTGAAGACAGGAAAATAGCGAACTTCGTTCTAAGTAGGTATCCACCATTCTTTATGTTGTTTATTGTCTTTTTCATTGTATAGTTAATTTGCTCTTTGTTTGTCGTACAATGCGATATCTACGGTGCCATTGCGTTTGGGTGCTGTGATTTCTATAGGACCATTTTTCTCCTTTCTATATTAAATATTGTCGACCAGTCACGTTTGCAGTTTATGTTATTATTTGGTTTCATAATACATCGGTGTAGGGCTGCTTGTGATAGAAACCCGTGCCACTGTCTCTTGGTGATTAGCGACTCAGGAAATATGGAAATAATTGAAAAAGTTCTAAATGTATAAACATGATGCGGAAAGTGAAAACAAAAGGTGTTGCAAGTTTAAATCCAATGTTATGTTATATATAGCATGTTCACCGCCACATGCATGCCATCTTCGGGATGGTTAAAATTCTGTACTATTGATTTTATTAATATTGAGTTCTACTCAACCCGGGGCTAGGGGGCGTGAAAGGTAACAAGCCTATTTCACTACCGTTCATGAACAGTCTCAATCAAACCGAGACTGCAATATTTCGTATTTATCGTGTTCGGTCGTTTCCGGAAGTCCACTCTCATACTCTTTTATTGATTTTGGCTATTTCTACAACATATATTCGGTATATCTGAAGAAGAATTTAATACCAATCCATATCTGATTGATTGAGCATTATTAAGTTTCGACCTTGTAAGGCATGTACACGACAAGTTATATTGCAAAAAAAAAGTATTTATTTGCAAACGATGACTCTTGTATAAAACTTCGAATCTGTTTACATTTTGTCATTAACAAGAGGTTAAATAGATACGTCATGACCGATCATTTCAAAAGAAGCTTATCCTTGAAATTATACGCGCGCCAACCCCCACCCCACCACCACCACACCCCACACGCACGCACGCACTTACACACAGAGCAGTATTGTATTACAACACTAGTAACCGAAAAGCTCAAATTTGCCATACCCGTCTCAGTTCACTAAACCATATTATTGATTCTCCGCTATGTAATTATGTTAGACTAGTATTATGTTCTGCCTATCATGTGCTACCTATACTATATCGACATAATGCCTGATCGTAACTAAAATACTATTATCCGGAGAGCCATCACAAAGTTAAGAAATAAATGTGTAAATCTGAACAAGTACAGAACTTTATGATAAACAGTAAACGATGTATATGCGAGCAAAGAGCCACTTGCGCTACTTTTTTCTAACATTCCTTGTTTTTGTTGTTGTTAACTTGTTTTTGCTACTGTTTTTGTTGTTGTTGGTGTTGTAATTAAGTAAATAACAAAACAAAAATTGTTTTATTTTTAAAATATGGTTTTCAACATAACATGCTAAAAAAACAAATATCATATTCTATCTATAATATATAGATATGTGAAAATATGCAAATACACGTGTGTGCGTGTGTGTGTGTGTGTGTGTGTGTGTGCATTTGCATATTTTCACAAACTAATCTAAGGACTTGCGAAAACTGCTTGTGCTTGAACTAATGTGAAAGAGTCCTAAAGGTCATGTATTACAATAAACTATACTCATGCTGAAGTTCGGATCCATTTTATAATAAAATATTTTTAAAAAAAAGTAAGATAATTATTATAATTAGATATATGATATGAAAGAATACATTTAACAGCTTAAATATTATTTTGCATCATCGAAATGTATAACATGACTGAGGTTATTGCACCTAAATATGCACTGAGATGATATTCTCCTATATCTTACCCAGTAATCGGTACATGATGTTACTGTCGAATAAGGACAATTCATCAGCGCATTTTCAAAATAGTAATATAAACAAACATCTTCAAATATTTGTACTAGGGCTGATAAGTAGATGATCTCCAGCCTCGGACACGATCTTTATCATGTTATCAGATATTGTACTGCGGCGCTTATCGGAGTCTTTACGTACCATGACCGCACTCGCTTGTCCATACACGAGAGGTTGTCGGACCGATCCTACTAGCTCCCCGGCTACTGTCGATGGGTACGATGATCGCACGTACAGTGATATGATCGATCATGATATACAAATGATACGACATAAATAAAATGGAGTTGCATCAAGTAAATTATTCATTCCGACAATATCATCCGAGATCGAGTATAAGCTTTCATTCAGGAGTTCATATTTACTAAGGATACAATATGAACATGATTCCTTCCATCCGGGTATTTCAGATACTTCTTATCCAGGTAATATTATATCTTTAGTTATGAAGTCTTGCTTTCCTTACAGTTTAATGTGGCATTTGCCTTATATAGTGCTGATACGTATAACACCAATGCTAGTATAATTGACAGCAGTGCTTGTATAATTGACAGCAGTGCTTAATTGACAGCAGTGCTTGTATAATTGACAGCAGTACTTGTATAATCGACAGCAGTGTTTGTATAATTGACAGCAGTGCTTGTATAATTGACAGCAGTGCTTGTATAATTGACATCAGCGCTCATAACACTAACAGTAGCGCTGATATAATTTAAATCAGGGGAAGCGTGGTGGTTACTCGCATAAAACTAGAGTCAAACTCCCTAGTGGCCCAGGATCACTCACCAAACCAAGGCCGTAATTTATGCAGATAAAGTTTAAGTTAACATATACCGACTTCATTTAATAACACTGGTTCTGTTTTTAAAGAAATCCTACAGAGGTCAGACAGCGATTGTACTTGCGATTAAAAGGACCCGTTAGTTTTTCTGCATAAGTTTCCTTTTTTCAAAGGCATCATCAATAATTATTGACAAAAGAAATTCGTTTTGCATATTAATATGCATTAATTAATAGTGAGTCCCTTTAAAAATTATCTCACCGACTGCAAATCAGTGGTTATATTATTTATTGATCCTTTGGCATCATCGAGCGCAATCGTTTGGCTTTTAGTAGAATACCGCTAAAGCCGTGAAAAATGACGTAGTACTTTATATTACCTCTCACGAAAAAAGACTTGAAATAAAACCGAGTTTGCTACGTTTGACTTTTGTTGTTTTCGATGCATCCAAGAGATCCTCATTCCAGTATTTATTTTAAATACGATAAGATCTTTTAAACATCATACATACTAGTTTACGTTCTATTCTCTTTTAACTGATGGTCCTATATATTTGTTTCTATTTCTTCATTTCCTTCAGAATTCGATTTTAAGTAACACATTTAATAATTATATATGAAAGAAGTACTCAATATTGCCTAATAATAAGCTATTGAAGTTCTCGCCATTGAGTAAATTGTTTCAATGTTTATATTCATAACTTTGTCTGCTATGACACTTTTTAGAATGACATATACTAAGGAAATGAACTCTTTATTTAAGCAGGCAAACTTTCGTTTTAATCCGTGTATGTGTTGCTATCCGTATATATGCATACTTGAAAATATACTATAACAAACACAGTAGATGTTCTTGATAAAATTAGAAATAAACGTCAAATTTCATCTTAAAGTACTTATGACCTTTCTACACTATATACAACTTTGGTTTAAACCCGAACCGGCCTTTTTTGCCACTGATCTTTCCAAGGCGGTAGCTCTATTGTCAATCTGTGTATATTTTTGATGTCATATATCTTGCCTTTTTATCGTTGTGAGTGCTGTTTGTTTGTATGCGTATTTTAGTTGACTGTGGTCCTTGAATGCTACATTTCCTGTACGACTTGTATATCTACTTTTGGTTGTTAGTTTACATCCTCAACCTATTTATCTTCTACCGAGAGTGTCCTTTTCCGCGTCACACCGTTTAATCAACATGCCTCCCTTGCGTTGCAAACGTTCTCTAGGGCAGGCAGGTTGCTATACCCTTCTTACTGATGTACGCATTATATGGTCCAGGGGTCGGAATATGTTCCAGTGAAAAGTCGTCGACCCATTTACAAGTCGATATGTATCCCATCATGAAAACGAGGAGTTGACGACTGGGGCTGAAGACAGGCTCCACATACATGCAGATCATATGCTACTTGCTTCATCTTCATATAGCTGATTATCTCGAGCTGTACACGGCAGGTGGGACGGAAGGATCCTATCACAGTTGCAAAACGGCGGCCAAATTAACAACCGTTTGGTATGAAACCACTAATTATTTTCCCCATTGTCACCAATGTTAAAATGTCTCATATTAATGATTTGCTGCAACTTCAATTCAAGTATGGACAATGCAGCAGTATAATTTTCATATAGAAAACTAATTTTCCACTTGAAAACTTGCCAGAAAAGGTGGGGTCACAAGACATGTAAGAAAGTTCTTTTTTGTTTACTAAACAGGTCAACGGTACATCTGTTTTCATTGATAGTTCCTCACAAGTGTAAGCATAATAGAGCCGAAATTTCGAAAATGTCCATCAGTGATCCAGCAAACCCTATTTATACTCTTCTTATACGTGTGAATATACCACATGATCTATGACGTCGTTATTGCTAATTCTTGAAGAAAATAATTGTAAATATTCGCCCACATTGAAAGCTTCAGAGTGCGAAAAGATTTTTATTTCTTAACCATTTTCTACCAAAGAAAGCTCATTCGAACGCAAAAAAAATGTACGCTACCTTCGACTGATATCTGAGAATTTAGTTGGGAGCAAAAATGGAATTTAGTACTGAATCTATATAGCAGAGGTCAGAAGTCTGCGTATCACAGGTAAATATCCAATAACGTTAAAAGAAAATCCTAATTACGCTTTGATACTCTCCGCTATAAGATCTGACAACCTTGCCTTGGAGGTCACGTCAGATCGGATAGGCGGAGTGAGATACAATTTAAACCTGTTTTATTATTCCTTGTCGACTTACTTTGTAAATTGTGTAAATATGTATGTCTTATAAAACTTTGTAAAGTTAACAGCTGTTTTATTTATTTATGTAATCTGGCTACAATCAAATTTAAAGTAAGATTCTGACACCAATGAATTCGCGCTTTCCATATGCACTTGTCTTCAGATGATGTTCGAGTGAACTGAACAAACGAAAATCCTAATAAAACGTATATATGTCATATATCCGGAAAAAAAGATAAAGTCTTCGTGTGTTACGTAATGTTGTGGATTGCCCGTTACATTCAAAGAAATGCACTGAATGGCATGTTTTACAGCAAGAATACGAAGAAAATCATAGTCGAGGTCATGTTTTTTGAAAACATTCGGAACATTATATTTGTATCTGAAAAATATGTTCTACCGGGATTATTGCAACATTAGGTTTTCTATACTGAAGGCGTCTCCGTGGCCGAATGGTTAACGACGGTGCATTGTAAACCTTCGTCTCTCACCGCTGCGGGTTCGAATCCCACTGTGAGCTCGACTTGTAATAAGGAAGTGTCGATTCTTACGGATGGCGGTTCTACCCAGGAAAAATGGGTGGTCTGCCTCCACCACAAAAAATCATAATTATATAACCTTACATGTGTTGAAAATGACGTAAAACACCATACAAACATACAAATATAATATGTATTAAAACATCTGGCCCGCTTAGCGCAGTTGGTAGGAGGTAGACTATTGCGAAGTTCTATTATTATTACCCGCGAGTGTAATTTTATTGTCGGTTACGAGTTCAGCTCTACGAAGCGGTAATTCTTTTTTTTTTGTACCGCTATTGAATTCCGTCAAACAATCTTGGTTTTATTCAGCAAAGATTCAATAATGGTTGATGTGTTATGTTTGTCACCGTATTTTTTGTGTGTGTTTTATAAGCTAAAAGTTACGGACATTGTCTCTTTCAATACCGAGCGTAGACTGCGCCACAACGTCTGACCAAAACGCGATATACCGGGCTGAAATCAGATCGACTAAACCATAACTAAAACCAACAACCAACCAACCAGCTAATCGTAAGGTCAATCTGACGTGACCTCCAATGTAGTGTTGTCATATCCTTAGTAGTGTAGAGTATCGTAGCGTGATAAAGGGTCTGATTTTAATGCGATTGGTAATAGTCAAAATACCACATTAAAAGCAGATAACATATCCCAAGGGTGATTAAATAATACTCACCGCATTTAAAGGCTGGAGTAGTGGAACCACCTATTCAAAATAAGGTAAGAAAATTTCTGATTGCAAGCACAGTCGCATTATAACATGAACTTTTAATGTCATAGTACACCATCATAGCATTGTTTTAAATGTCGTTTTAAACATACGTTTACTATGATAGTATGGGGGTATATTCCTGCCAACAGATAACCTTATACTCATCTCTAATTTGACTATATAATAAATGAATGAATGAATGATGTTTTACGGCACGTCGACACATAAATAGGTCATATTGTGCGCAAAAACTGACAAAATATGAATAAATGAAGTATTAATTAAAAATTAATGTAAATATATCAGGATAAAACTATTAAAAAATAAGGGATGATATAGTAGTAATATAAACTATATATGTAAATCAACGAATGCCCGAAAACGGGTATATAAAAAAGTAATTATATACAAGAACATATTATACTGATTTATAAAGTCTGATTTCCTTAAGGAAATCTAAAACTAGACTAATCTATAGTATTAAATAACTCCGTCATAGTATTAACATTGTAGTACCTTTGACGCATAGGATCAAAGTCTACACATTCCAGCAATATGTGATTGACCGTTAACGGTGCAAAGCAGGGTATACATTCTGGTAATGGCTCACCTTGTAATAAATATGAATGAGTATAACGTGTATGCCCTATTCTGCACCGAGCTAGGACAACTTCCTCTCGACGAATGGGTCTACTAGAAGAGCGCCATTCTCCGAGTAATGGTTTAATTGAATGGAGTTTATTGTTAACTGACAAATCCCAAGTGGCTTGCCAAGAGTTACGAATATATGTGTTGATACAGCTTTTAAAATCAGTATAAGGTAATTTGGTATTAGATATATGTAAATCTAATGCTGCCTTGGCAGCACTATCAGCTCTATCATTACCACGTATTCCTACATGGCTTGGAAGCCAGCAGAAAATAATAACATTATCAATTATAAGAGAATTGTACTTTTCTAAAAGTTGAAGCACAACTGGGTTATCATGTTTCATATTACCCAGTGCTTGAAGAGATGAAAGGGAATCAGAAAAGATTACAAAATGGTCATCATCAGATTCCTGAATATAATTTAAGGCAAGTTCAATTGCTTTAAGTTCAGCTGAAAATATAGAGGCCTTGTCAGGCAGGCGGCTCTTTATGCTGTGTTTGTGAACAGCTGCTGCAGCTACCTTATCTCCATCCTTAGAGCCATCTGTGTAGAAATGTTGAAAGTCACTGTATTTCGATATAATTTCATCAAATTTGCTCTGAAAGAGAGAAGGGTCTGTACTGGATTTGTTATTATAATAAATGAAAATAGCCTGCTAATAATCCTAATTTTTCGTTATTTCTTTCTTTCTTTCGTTATGTAACATGTTTATATGCTATAACTTCCTTTTATGTAAGGGCACATGAATGCGAGGATCGATGCTGGTCCAGCATTTAGTTTATTTATATGTAGACATTTTTCATGCTATCTCGATGTCAGGAGGAGCACAATCTCGAAGGTTTTGAGAAAAAATCTGTTTTTATTAAACAACATGGTGATTATTACCAAAAAATATCCGCATATTATGTCGTTATAGTCGGAATAATTATCTGGCTATTATCTCTGTGGGGCAGACATACAATGAAATACAATGAAAATGACATAGTCTGCCATTTTTGTTGTTGTTGTTTTTATGCCGTTTATGTTATAGGTAGCGTATAAGAGTACCAATACTTTACTTAAAATTGATCATAAAATATTTATATATTACCGGTGTTATGTAACATCGATTTATTAATAAATTGATTCATTTAAAGCCTATTTCTGCCGAGGTGGCAAGAAAAGTCGGCGATCACGATGGGGCTATTTAAACGGAGTCCACATCACAACATACCTCGCCTAACCCGCCATATATGACTGGCCACACGGGTTGGGCCGGGTATGATAATTAATAGGACTCAAACGTGATGTATGCCACCATAGTTTACAAATAATATGCCCTTGATGCCAATATTCAATTTGTAAACGCGGATGTTGATAGAAGTACTGTGTTTGAAATGCACGTAAGCAATGAGGTTATCTAAACAAGATAAAAAAGAAGATTAAACATCAACAAATTGCGTTAAGAGATTGGTAATATGATCGGTTAAAGGGTAAGGCCGGGCAAATTACGCACAGCACAAACTTTATCAGAAATTTTAAATAGTTAGATAGATTCTTTACTTTCCTCCAAGATGTAGGAGAGCATATACATATAATTATAGCATACAATACAAATTCAAAAGTTAACATAGACGAAAGTCAACAGATATGTACATATATAGAACAAAAATATATACATCATGCAATACATGTAGTGTTACTGAATATTTTTCTATCAGGCTCAATTAGTTATGAGTATAGAGTTTTAATAATACTATTTAAACAAACGATATATATTGATATGTATTAACATACGCATGACTCTTGTCGAAACGAAACACAAGATGCCAAACTGGTACAATATACTCAGTATACACAAAAATTACGCACAGCACAAACTTTATCAGACATTTTAAATAGTTAAAAAGTAATGTGAAAAGCGTTCCTACATGGCTTGGAAGCCAGCAGAAAATAATAACATTATCAATTATAAGAGAATTGTACTTTTCTAAAAGTTGAAGCACAACTGGGTTATCATGTTTCATATTACCCAGTGCTTGAAGAGATGAAAGGGAATCAGAAAAGATTACAAAATGGTCATCATCAGATTCCTGAATATAATTTAAGGCAAGTTCAATTGCTTTAAGTTCAGCTGAAAATATAGAGGCCTTGTCAGGCAGGCGGCTCTTTATGCTGTGTTTGTGAACAGCTGCTGCAGCTACCTTATCTCCATCCTTAGAGCCATCTGTGTAGAAATGTTGAAAGTCACTGTATTTCGATATAATTTCATCAAATTTGCTCTGAAAGAGAGAAGGGTCTGTACTGGATTTGTTATTATAATAAATGAAAATAGCCTGCTAATAATCCTAATTTTTCGTTATTTCTTTCTTTCTTTCGTTATGTAACATGTTTATATGCTATAACTTCCTTTTATGTAAGGGCACATGAATGCGAGGATCGATGCTGGTCCAGCATTTAGTTTATTTATATGTAGACATTTTTCATGCTATCTCGATGTCAGGAGGAGCACAATCTCGAAGGTTTTGAGAAAAAATCTGTTTTTATTAAACAACATGGTGATTATTACCAAAAAATATCCGCATATTATGTCGTTATAGTCGGAATAGTTATCTGGCTATTATCTCTGTGGGGCAGACATACAATGAAATACAATGAAAATGACATAGTCTGCCATTTTTGTTGTTGTTGTTTTTATGCCGTTTATGTTATAGGTAGCGTATAAGAGTACCAATACTTTACTTAAAATTGATCATAAAATATTTATATATTACCGGTGTTATGTAACATCGATTTATTAATAAATTGATTCATTTAAAGCCTATTTCTGCCGAGGTGGCAAGAAAAGTCGGCGATCACGATGGGGCTATTTAAACGGAGTCCACATCACAACATACCTCGCCTAACCCGCCATATATGACTGGCCACACGGGTTGGGCCGGGTATGATAATTAATAGGACTCAAACGTGATGTATGCCACCATAGTTTACAAATAATATGCCCTTGATGCCAATATTCAATTTGTAAACGCGGATGTTGATAGAAGTACTGTGTTTGAAATGCACGTAAGCAATGAGGTTATCTAAACAAGATAAAAAAGAAGATTAAACATCAACAAATTGCGTTAAGAGATTGGTAATATGATCGGTTAAAGGGTAAGGCCGGGCAAATTACGCACAGCACAAACTTTATCAGAAATTTTAAATAGTTAGATAGATTCTTTACTTTCCTCCAAGATGTAGGAGAGCATATACATATAATTATAGCATACAATACAAATTCAAAAGTTAACATAGACGAAAGTCAACAGATATGTACATATATAGAACAAAAATATATACATCATGCAATACATGTAGTGTTACTGATATTTTTCTATCAGGCTCAATTAGTTATGAGTATAGAGTTTTAATAATACTATTTAAACAAACGATATATATTGATATGTATTAACATACGCATGACTCTTGTCGAAACGAAACACAAGATGCCAAACTGGTACAATATACTCAGTATACACAAAAATTACGCACAGCACAAACTTTATCAGACATTTTAAATAGTTAAAAAGTAATGTGAAAAGCGTTATTGATAACGCCAGATACATAATTTAAACAAAGTTAGAGATGTGTTTAGGACTAATAATTAAACAACGAACTCAACATTTCTTGTAAGCTAACATTATTTGTTGAACTGATTGATTATCACTCATCGACGCGGAAGTGATCTGTTAAAATTAACCCGATATAAAATTATTTCATTTTGATAACAGCGTCCGCATAAACCCTGGCTAATGGCTATTGGGTGTAACCATGATAAACTTGCGGTGCTTTTGACAATTCTGGAGAACATTAAAAGTTCTTGATATTGTTTTAAAGTGACAACATTCATTAACCATTATTATAAAATTACACAAGTTTGTTTTAAATAAGACGGTTTCTTGCTATAAACAAGTTTATGGTCATGATTTTGTCTCCGTTTTTAATATAATCTCAACATTTAGCGTTCTAAGGTTAGATAATTCACTGATAGCGATACTTGGCCTACATGATTAACAAATCTTACTACTTTACTTTGTAAACGCTTTTTAGGCTTTTATTTTGACCACCATACCATGATATACACCGTATAAGTGTTAAACATAGACTACGCTTTGTTTTGTTTTACAGAGCTTCAAGAGAGCTGCAGTTTTCATTAATAGGATTATCGCTTGCATGGTAGTGTAATTTCAATTGTATAATGATCTTCGTTATAGTAGGGAATTGCATATAAACTAAGCTTATGGCATATTTAAGTTGAACAGTTTTCTATAAGCATACTTAGGGATGATTAGTATTATTAACTTGTGTAAGCTTAGTTTGAGCATTTGTAGAAGTTTTAAAAAAAAAACAGACCTTATAATACTTTTTAATTCAAGAATTTGTGAATTTAATAATCCAATTAGTAAACTGCAGAAGTAGGAAAAAAGCTGTTTGATATTATATGACCACATTATATACATGAACAGTATACTAGCAAAGCAATAACGTTAAATAGACTGAAGACGTTCTTGTTGGGTGTGTTTTGGATTTTAAAAACTATTTCATGAACACACATTAAACTGGACTGAATATGATGCCCAGTTTATTTGTTTATGTTTCAATGGAAGCAGAACGCTCCGTTCACGGATTCTACAATAACACAGACCTTACTGATAAATTGTCTTGGTATACGCCCGGTAAGAGCTCCATGTCATTTAAGGGGCGTACCGCTCATATCTACAATTGTTGCACTTATACAGTTATGAAAGTGACGAGCAATATAACTTTATTTTGTTTGTATTTACACTTGTTTTATGTACACTCATAATTCGTCTACATCGCCCACAGTTCATGTCATGGTCTTATGGCCAGATTCATATTGACCGACCAGATTTTGAGTTCGTGACCCATAAAATCCGGCAAATATTCGCCTATATTCCATCAAATAATAATAAATAAATAAAGTTTCAGATGACGTAAAACATCGGTTGTATGGTTGTAGCACACGTCATTTGGGTATTACAAGCGGTTATGTTAAGTATGTACTATCACACTTATGGAATTACTAATTATCATTATCAAACCAGAATAATGTTGATATTTTCTAATAAAGAATTGTTTCATTACACTTTTTTTCGTAGTAATATGCTTCGTTTGACAATGAGCACTGTTTAAATGTACTGTTAATCGTAAAAAGGGAGTGGGGGAGTCAGTTTACCCCACCCACTGCTGTTTGTTTGTTATGGTTTAGTCGACTTCAGTAAATTGATAAATCCGGAAAATATTCGACTATACCATCAACTAATAAAAAGTTTCAGGTGACATAAAACAGTGGTTGTATGGTTGTATCACATGTTGTTAGGGTATTGTTAGGGTATTATCATCGGCTACTTTGAATATGTAAATTAACGGCATGTAACTCACATATGATTATCACACTGGAACAATATTAAGTAGTAATATGCGTTGACAATTAACACTGCTTAAAATTCACTGTTATGCATTCTAATGGCGGGTAAATTAAGCCCACTCAGTGTGTTTTTTATGGTTTAGTCGACTTCAGTACGGTTCATAAGCTCCGACAAATATTCGACTATACCATCAAATAATGTAACGTATGAGGTGACAGAAAACAGTGGTTGTATTGTTGTGTCACTTGTAGTTAGGGTATTACCAACGGTTACTTTTAGTATGTAAGGTCACATTTATAGAATGTCTTATATAAATGTTAAATATTAATATAACTCACATATCATTATCACATTTCATTATACTGTTAAAGCATCACTATGCTTTGTCTGACAATGAACACTGCTTAAAATTCACTGTTATGCATACACTTGAGGGTCAATTTACCCCCACCTATTGTTGGTTTTTGTTATGGTTTAGTCGACTTTATTATTGTTCGAAATATCCGTCAAATATAAGCCTACTCTAGAAAGAATTATAAAAAGATCGGATAGGCAAAGTAGCATTCAAGAAGGACAGTCAACCACAAAACACAGAAACAAACACGCAAACAGACAAACAAGAAGTCAAAAGTAATATTAAATGCAAGTGACATCACAAACACAAAAAGGTTGACAATAGGGCTACCGCCTTGGAACGGTCAGTGGCAAAGTAGGCCACTGGGGGTTTAAACCGGTTCTAGGGTGCACCAATAGGTAATATAAGTAAAACACAAAAAGCCTCAGATGACAGCGGGTTTAAGGCTGTATCACATGTGTTAGGGTATTCATATTACCAGCGGTTACTTTAAGTATAAAATGTACCCACTGTTAATGCTGGTATTTCCATAGGTTTGTTAAGTTTTTGAGTTAATATAAACCCTTAAACAAAGTTTGTAATAAAATAATTGTTGATATTTGTAAGCACTCTTAATTCAGAACAAAATATTCCATGAAACAGTTTCAAATTTGCCAAGTATTAATCTGTTATGGGAGATAACTTCCTTGTTTACTAAAGGGTTCAACTGATTCTTTGATTGGACTGTTGGTGGCAGTCGATTTAATTATTCCATACATATTACTAATGATGAGCCAGAGCCAGTGCTTGATTCTCCAAAACTTCGAGTACATGGTCGGAATGACAAGCATATGCCCATTTTAAAGGGACACACGGCAATCTTGATTTGTCAAAAACTCGCGTTGTCCCGTTAAGTTTTCCACATAACATGCATTCGTTCAATCATTAATAATAATTATAAGATAGTATAAACCAGATTGTTTTTGTTTATTACTGAATTTTGATAATATTGCACCAATAATATATTTCAACATTTGGTAAAAGAGCTTAGAAAAGTGAATACTCAAACTTTTAATGATAAGCAAGCAGGTTTAAAGTCAAAATGTTACTTCATAAATAAATAGAGAAGCCAATATTGATGCTTGATAAAAACCTCAAGATTGCCGTGTGTCCCTTTAACTGAAGGCACTTAAACAATTACTGCAGATACTAAATATACATGTATGTGGATACAAATAAATTTTTACAAAGAACTGCAGTTGTCGGAAAAAAACAAATTTGTGACAAAGAAGTTGTTTCAGATTTAGAAGACTCAACGAGCGATACATAATTACCATGTATCCAAACACTTTACTGTACATTAAAATTCAAATGGTATTAAATTGATTTACTTGCTATCATAAACTCACATTTACCAGAAAGGAAACCGAGACATTTTAACGTATTTTAATTACCAAGAATAATATGATAATCAATCGTTAAAACGTTGACAGGAATTTTATGAAAGAGGCGAACGATATGATTTATTTGTGTTTTTATTTTTTATGTACGCTTGTTTTAACATCACTCAGGAAATATCACAACGTCGCGCTTTGGTCATACAGTTCATTGGGGTGTACAGAATATAATCGATAAAAAATCATTTTGTGTTTAAATTCAATTTTCTCAGCTCATGTATTTTAGATTATTTTAAAAATTTCCAGGTTTGAAGACATACATTTATGCAGCGGTGAAATGGTTTGGTGTATTTTTCAATGCAAAATGTACCACTTAGTGCAACATATCTCAGGAAAAAAAAAGATTCTTTACTACCCGAATGAAGTGGTTTTTTTTTAAACAAAACATTCATACTGTCACAATAAGCTGAGATATACATATTTGCTGTTATAACAAATGTTAGGGACAAAAGTCAAAATGTAATCATCAAATAAATTAACTTGCTTGGCACTTCTAGGGATACAATGAAAGTATGTAAATATCAGCGAAAAAAACACATTATAAAATTCACAGTTACAGTATAGGACAATAGATTCAGAAATTTTGTTCCGAATAAAAATAGTTGAAAAAACATTATAAACTCAAGAGTAATATCTAGATATACTAATCAATGGGATATTAGAACGACTGAAACATCATTTATTAGATTCAAATCGATCCAATCGACTTTTACAGTTTGTGCATTATGGCTTCTTATTAAACAATATTCCAAGAAAATAGCACAGTTCAAATGTTTTATTTCAATAATAGCTCGACTGGCTCAAAAAGGGATTGAGCATCAGTGTGAACTATGTGACACACAATATTATCTTAAGGTAGACCATGTTCTGGATAACTGTGTTATTTTAAATGATATTAGAAGATAGTTTTGGTTTAGCTTGGAAACAAAACAAAATCGGAATTGATATGTATAGATATGTTGTACGTTTTAATCCAAAGGGAAAAATCCAAATATTACTCGGTGCATGCTAAAACATGTTGTATACTGCAAGTAATTTGGAATACTTAACGTTGAACTCTGTTTACTTTGTTTGTAATATGTGGACATCTTATAGTTCGGCTTTATTGGATCATATTTAATCATCTCGCTTTTCTTGGATAGAGACGCGTTAGAAAGAGCAGGTGAGTGTGAAGCACCAAGTGGGAATGTCCCAAGGTGCAGGCAGTCACAAGCCCTGCTTAAACGTGTAGTAAAACATCTCCAGCAAAAATAAGATGCCTAACGTTCACAAGTCTGATTCAGGGAAGTGTGTGGATATAACTATCTCTAACATTGCCGGTTACAACAAATGTGATGACACTGAACTTCTTTTGACTGTTACTTGTGATGCGCAGGCTTCATAACCGCTGCTCCAAACCAAATTCCACTTTGTTTATTTCGCTCTTCGGGGAAAAGAATTTTATTAGATCATTGGACCATACGCCGCTGGACAGTACATATGGCATGTCCACCGCCATACGCATGCCATCTTCGGGATGGTTAAAAGTCTGTACTATTGATTTTATGAATATTGAGTTCAGCTCAACCCGGGGCTATTGGGCGTGAACGGTAGCAAGCATATTTCACTACCGTTCATGAACAGTCTCAATCAAACCGAGACTGCAATATTTCGTATTTATCGTGTTCGGACGTTTCCAAAGGTCCACTCTCACACTGTTTTATTAATTGACTAATCACAATCATTGTGAAAACATCCAGCTATTTTGTCTGTTCAAATGATTAGAGATTACCATCAGCTAATGAATCTCAGAACACCGGCTTCCAAAGTCCCGTTGATGATAATTGCAACCTCTAATCACCACCATATAGACTAAGTGTTATTGTTATTATTATTATTATTATTATTATTATTATATCATTTTTATTATTCATTTGCAATTGATGACTTAAATTCATCTTTGTTGTATTTGATATATGTGATTTGTAAATATTCTGTATTTTGAATAGTAAAAGTACTGATTTATTTAAGTCACATGTATTGTATGTACTCTGAGTATGCCATTTATATGTTGATTTGTATATATTTTGACTACTTTGACTTTAATATGTATGTATACTCTCCTATGCTTGGAGGAAATAAATATTTACTACTGCTACTACTCCTACAACTAAAAGTGTAAATCTAAATCAGAAACCAAATAGACAATTTCCTTTCATTAGACAGTTAACCTGGGTGATTCTATACTCCCTAACCCACTGTATTATACAGAAAGGGTTGTTTCCAATACTAATACTAATATATTTAAAACAGCTTGTAAACTCAAAAGTATAACCATTACAAGAAAATAAGTTGATTTCAAGTTGAATTAATTTTCTTCTTGTGAACATTCAGGAAACGATGGGAGTGTTGCTGATATTTTCATTAATTGGATTGTCGCTTGCCTCGGAGGGTAAGTACGATTTTCTATGATGATAGTCTTTATAGTATAGTAGTAACTATAATAATACAATACAAATCAGGTTAACCCGGTAAATTGTTTTTAACTTCATAATTCAAGAAGTTTAGTAAAATACTTTGCAGAGATGATGGAAAGATTTTGACATAGTTAGCAAAATATTATTATTAATAAATTGGTTAATATATCCTTTAAATGTAACGAACACAAGCAATGGAAGTATGTAGCAGATTCGGGTTTATTGAGCCTTTATTATCAATCATGTCATACATTTTTTCCAATAATAGTAAAGTTAGCTGGTGAAAATAATACAAGAAGCACACATTATTTTTTAAATAAAAAAGTAGTCTTGATTGGAACCGGAAGTAAAATTTGCTCTTACTGACAACTTTAAATAAAATAGCCTATAAAACTTTCATTTAAACAATGCCATGGCTTTTGTATATAAAAAAAGTTTCCATTCACACGTAGTATTTAAAAAACACGCCTTTAAAATGTGGCAAGCATATTTTCACAAACACTATTAATCATTTCAAAAAGAAAAAGAGTGCACGACAGTTCTATTTTGTTAACCTGTTTACGATTTAGCGATGGGTGGTGAATGAAATGTCACATCTGGAAATTTGCTAAAAGAATGTGCATCACAAAATATAAATTGTTCCCCAATAATGGCTTCTTCTTCCGGTGTACTAACCAAGCATCACAAACTTCCGCCGGCGAGTATTTTTGTCTCGCCCACATAGTGGGTAGCAAGACATAGACATTTAAACTTGTGGTTCAAGATGGAGTAGGTGTGTTAAATTTTACGGAGCTATGATAAGTGTTAATTAAAGGATTTTAAAAGGATATACCAAGTTTTAGAAACTGTACGTTTGAGAAGTGGAATGGGAAGTTTTACTCTTTAAATGTAGGTAAATTAAATCAGGATTTATTCTGCAAATTGTGAGTAACTTTGAAATACAGAATTGAAATATTATCGCTGTTGTGTATCGCTGTTCACGGTTGAGTTACACTTGACCGCCATATACATTCACATTCATATCAGCGTATCTACACGTCACGTCCCTACAATTACCAACTATACTCACCTGCAAAAGTAACGCAAAATAGCTCAAAATATGACTGATGCAAGTGGGTTCACCGTTTCAACGCCAATCAAAGATGACGAATTATCTAAGAAACGTGAACGTGAACTGTCTTCTTCTTCTCTCAATGCATCTGTTACTAACCCAGAGAAGAAGAATAGGCAAGGCTCAATATCAGAGGACAATATTTCTGTGATAGAAAATTCTTCCTCTGTTCACTTGGCGGAATCCGACTTCGAAAGGATAGCTTCAATGTTGAAGGGCGCTATTAAATCGGACGTTGAAACTATGGTCAAGTCTATTGTTATTGAGGTTACTAAGTCATTGTCAACACGTATTGAAACCCTCGAGAAAGACAACAAGGAGTTACGTAAAGACGTTAAACTGTTAACTGGTCGTGTCAGTTCATTAGAGGCCGCCAACGACACAGCGGAACAATATAGTCGACGCAATTGCTTGCGTCTCGTCGGCGTCACTGAATCGCCCCACGAATCCACGGACAACATCGTCATGGACATCGCAGCAGAAATTGATGCCAACATTGCCATTGTTGACATCGATCGTTCCCACCGACTCAAACAGCCGGCCGAATGGACCACTCCCAGGTCTATAATTATCAAGTTTGCCACGTACAGAGCACGTAATACGTTCTACAGGGCCAGAGGGGAGCTTAAGGGTAATGCAAGATATGGTAAGGTTTTTGTTAACGAAGACCTTACTTCCTCCAGAAGCAAATTGTTCAAGTCTGCCAGAAAACTGTTCAAAGACAATATTATTCAGGGCTGTTGGACATTCGATGGACGAGTGTTTGTGAAAGATTTGAAAGACAAACAGCACCTTATTAACAAGCCAGGTGATTTAGACCAGTTCAGCGTTTAAATAACTCTAATAAATGTGTAATGCGTAAATTTTACTGAACAGTGTATTTTACCTTATAAATTGATCACAATTGTGGCCTGATACCTTTATCTATGAATAGACACATATTACAATAGCAAACCATTAATTCATAAAATAATCCCTGCGGGGTTAAAACTTTACAATTTATGTATTGACTGAACGAACAAGTATTTTCGGTTAAGATTCTTTATCTTATTTTTGTGAAATGATTCTAATATCAGCATGATCAGGCTTTACGCACTATTAATATATATCATGTATATTACTGAGTATGATTTATACCGTTGTTGTGAGAAAACATGTTCTTACAAAATGCTCTGAAACCATTTAACATTGTCGATATAATGTGTTATTATAAGTCTAGTATCGGGGTTTGTCTCAGGCGGACCATATGTGTTTGGTTTAAAAAAAAAAAGAATGTTTTTATTTTTTTTTCTATTATTATTTATTTTGTTTCTTCGATTTAGTTCAATACCGATTTAATAGTGTCATTTACTTTGAACGATTCAATTGATATTCAATTATCTTTACGTATTAATTTACCAGTGATGATTTGTGTGTTGGAAGTTGATTTCAATGTATCAGTTACACTGATTTGGTGTTTGTGTATATGTTTGTATGTTTATGGGTAAATACACCTGATTGTGTATGCATATTTGTAAATGCTTATATGTATATGTGGCTGTTTACATATTACTTGTTTCATAGGAACAATTGTAATATTCACCAGTTTCACTCGTTTATATACTCATTTTCACTACTAATTAATTGATTAAGCAGTGTTAACAAACATGTATTTTTAACCGTTTATTATAGCTCCATCTTTTTCTATTTTCTCAATGATTACATTTTGTCTGTTATGTTTTCTGTTTTTCAATCATACAGCATTACCTATTGATTTTCCTTTGCATTGTTTGACAACACATTTGTTTGATCCGTATGTTGTAAGGAGAACCAACTGCATTTATTGCATTTGTATATGCCGACTGACATTCTTTTTCTTATGTATTTTCTTACTACCTAATAGGTAATGATGTAACTTCTTGGAGAATGTCAATCGGTATATTTAATAACAGATCTAGTTCTATTTCGAAATGTCTTATTTTCAAACATTTGTTGCACTAACTATGAAAAAGATAATCTCGAAAAAATACAACACGAAGCCGCTCGTATTGTTACTGGGTTAACCCGATCTGTTTCACTTCGAAATTTATATAAAGAAATAGGTTGGCTTTCTCTTGAAGAAAGGCGTAAATATCAAAAACTTATCGTTGCTTATAAAATAAAAAATGGAATTACCCCCGAATATTTAAATAATCTTTTCCCTGAAATTGTAGGACTTTCTACACCTTATAACTTAAGAAACCGTAACGATTATAATATTTTTAATACAAGAACAGAACTTTTCAGAAATTCATTTGTTCCATCATGTATTAATTTGTGGAATAATCTTCCCGAACACATTCGTAATTCTGATACACTTACTTCATTCAAAAGTCAACTAACTAACCATTGTTTTAAACCATCTAAAATACCTTGTTTTTACACAACTGGCTCTCGGTTTTTATCTGTTTTACATTCTCGTCTGAGAAACAATTGTAGTAATCTTAACTATGACCTATTTTTAAACAAATTAAGACCATCTGCAAGATGTGAGAACTGTGACCACGAAAGAGAGGATGCCGAACATTATTTTATGCAATGTCCTTCCTATACAAATGAACGGCTTCTTCTCTTTCGTGTAACCCGTCATCTCCATCCTTTAAGCATTAATACGTTGTTACAAGGGAAAGATAGTCATTCAGACGAAGAGAACATTTTTATTTTTAAGCACGTTCAAACTTTTATGAAGGATACGAAACGTTTTGATAGGAACTAGATCTATATGTATTTCTTTTGATTCCGGACAGGAGAGGGACCAGGGATCTGTGTTGTCAAACAATGAATTCAGATAAATAGCATGACTTATGCTTTGAACAAACTTATTGCCATCTTATCCATTATATGTATATTATTTGTTGTTGGGGAGGGCCGAATCTAACGTTGGTATAACTTGTGGCCCAACCCTTTTGCTGTATTATGTAAAAAGCAATAAAATATGTTTAAAGTAAAGACATAGCAGTCACTTTTCCGGCGACGGCCACATTTTAAATCAACTATATCTCAACAACCGCTACTCGAATTTTTCTGAAACTTTGTCAGATGCTTTGTTAGGTCAAGGGACATCACAAAATGCCAAAATTACCAATGTCAATGTCATATTTTGCGTTATTTTTCCAAAACTTAACCTTGGTTAGGTAACTTAACCTCAGTTAACTGTATGTGATTGACGCATTTCCTTTGTTTGATACTTGGTCATATGTATTGTTGGCATTGGTGGACATCACTGAACGACACAAATTACCAAGGTCAAGGTCATATTTTGCTTATATTTTCCCAAGCTTGACCTTGGTTAGGTAACTTAACCTCAGTTAACTTTATGTGATTGTCTCACTTTATGTCTCTTTGATACGACAAATATTACCAAGGTCAAGGTCATATTTTGCGTTATTTTCCCAAAACTTAACCTTGATTAGATAACTTAACCTCAGTTAACTTTATGTGATTGTCTCACTTTATGTCTTTGATACTTGATCTTATGTATTGTTTGGATAAGTGGACATCGCTGGATGACAAAAAAATACCAAGGTCAGAGTCATATTTTGCGTTATTTTCCCCAAACTTAACCTTAGTTAGGTAACTTAACATTGGTTAGGTAACTTAACCTCAGTTAACTTTATGTGATTGCCCCACTTTATGTCTTTGATACTTGGTCATATGTATTGTTGGCATTGGTGGACATCGATGTACGACAAAAATACCAAGGTCAAGGTCATATTTTGCGTTATTTTCCCAACCTACCTGAATAAACCACTTAATCTCAGTCACTTAAATTCTTATGATTTCCTCGCTTTTCTTTGTTCGATACTTGGTCATATGAAGTGTTGTCTTGGGTGGACATCATTTAAGCACAAATGTAATACAATATGTCATATGCTGTTTGCCGCGGTGGGTGAGACACTCTCAGATCGAAGTCTTGTTTATTATGCGAAGTTGTTCAACATCTTATTATATATCTTAGTTCAAGGGCTTTTTACATTTAATAACATTAATGTACTACATTATCTAGGTTATCTAGAGCACATACGGTAAACATATCAGGAGTCGTAAATCGCACGTCGACATCTTTGTCATGAAATAGGAAACTGTAAGTTTTTAGTACATGAGCCTTTTTTTATTCTTTATGCCATATATGTTTTTTTTAATTTACCTATTTTTTCAATATACTTGGAGACAATTTTGTTGTTTCCATATGCCCCATGAGGCAAATATTTTTTCCGTATGCCATATTGGACCACCCTAAATGGACCACACATAGGATATATCACAGTAGGGTAGTTAACAAGCTTTGTGTTGTTGTTTCCTATACTCCCTGATGTACTTGATACTTCCCCTGTATGCTACTCTAGCACCCGTGGTCACAGTCTTGAAGACGCTCTATATCTATGTTTAGTTAATTTATTTCCAGTACCATACGGGGCGTCCTTGATAGAGTGGTTAAGCGTTTCTGATTCGAAATCACTTGACCCTTACAGCTGTGGGTTCGCTCCCTCTTGGGCCTATGAATCATTTTGTGAAGGAAGCTATCCGCAAGCCAGCTGGGCTTGCGGAACGTCGGTTATTCTGCCCATGTGCCCGCCCGTGCACGAAAATTGTCTTCCTCCACCTTCTGGAAAGTTGACACATGACCTTAGCTGTTGGTGCGACTTCAAAATATAATTGAATTCAATTCAAGCACCATACCGTGTTGCATGTAGAGAGAATTGTTTACCACCTAGCGATGGTGCATTAACTTGTAATGAGACGACATACGAGTGTCTGCATGGATGTCAGGAGGGGTTTGTGGGTCCATTTTGTGATATAGTGTGTATAAGCCATTGTTCCAACTGTACCATTAATACTAACAGGTAATATGTTTCACAATTATTATTTTTTTCCAATTTTTCATGCAGCTGAATTTTGCATTGAAAATGCTCCATCAAAAATAGCTTTTGCGCAGGAATTTTTTATTTCTCAACCGATTTTGAAAGGTAAGGTATTTTTATTTACCACTAAAAATGTCCGTTTCACTGACATGCAACTTACTTAGGTACTAGATGAATTTTATCTGAAAAGTAAAAATAAAACTTTGGCTGAAACAAGCGCCTCAAACAATAGTACCCTGTAAAAGGTATTTCTAAAAGGTTACGAATAACAATGGTATAGCATAAAAAATACATTCGTTGTTTAACAGACATACTATTATAGTATGCCATTTTCCTTTGGTTAAACACAAACTCATAAACGTACTAAGCTACATACATGCACGTTTTAACAAGCTCATTGACGTTGCATCTCATAGAAATTAATTGAGTTTAGCATAATTAAATACTTCCATCACTTTTTCAAACTGCGTTGACCACACTGGCAGCCATTTTGGACAAAACGTTTGGTTTTATGTTGCAATGTTCAAAATGGGTTACAACTCTGCAGTTCAGGGTGAGAAGGTCCTAGGCCCATTCTCCAAATCTTATCTCGATGTACATGGAGGGCTGGCGTGGCGCAGTCGGTAGCGCGGCGGATTTGTAACCGGAGGCCCCGGGTTCAATCCTCCGTGGTGCCACTGAGTTCCGTCGGTGTGTTCTTGGGCAAGACACTTTTCCTTAGCCTCGTCCGTCGGATGGGGACGTAAACCGGGCGGTCCCGTGTATCGGTTTATCATCCGAGCACGTTAAAGAACCATAGGAATCTATTCGATAATAAGAGTAGGGCAGGTTCCCGGATTCCTATGTATCCTTCCCCTCTTTCTGGGGCGGCTCTAAATAACCTGTACTGTGTTGATGAGCCGTTAAACAACATTCAATTCAATTCGATGTACATGGAGGATGAGCCTGGCATGTTCATGCCTGTTAACAGTACTCAAAAATTCAGTGCACCAGGTGATTAACTTTCAACATAGTATATTAAAAAGCGCAGTTGTTTAACATTTCTGATTTAACTGTTATATTAATCAGTTCGTATGTTTAATTAGCATTATCTCTGTCAATTAGCACCACGAAAGCACACTGCCATAAATGTCAACGGGACTATTATCGACATGAAGGCAAATGTGAAAAGTGCAACGAACAATGTCTCCGGAATTCTAGCTCACCGTTGCCGGTTTGCAAGGAAGCGGACGGCAGATGCGAGTTTGGATGCAATAATGGTTACCATGGAATCACGTGCAATAACACGCGCAGTGTCACATACCAGGACAATGCATGTGAACAAATAAGTGGTGAGCATAAATCAACAAAGTAATACAATAACAAGTCGTTATCAGGTATATATCAAATGGGAGTGTGCATTATTTTACTTACATAAAGTTTGTGTAATGAAATAGTAGACATTTGTTTTATGTAATCTGAGAGGGGTGGGGGGATCAACATAGTAATACAATAACAAGTCGTTATCAGGTATATATCAAATGGGAGTGTGCATTATTTTACTTACATAAAGTTTGTGTAATGAAATAGAAGACATTTGTTTTATGTAATCTTGTGTGTGTGCTGTTTTAAAATGCGGGTGCATAGAGGATCTTACACGAATGTTAGTTTCATATGAAAGCAATACAAAACGAATCAAATAACAGGTGTGTTAGCAAGAAAAATATTAAGATAATGCAACGATATTTTCACATCGAACTAACACGAGGATCGTTTAACCATGTGCCATCAGTATTTACTCAAATAGTCATTCAAATAAAATCTTGATGAGATCATTAATCTATGTAAAGATACACAAACGGTCGGTGTTATCCTCGCTGTATTGTACTGGGCATTTGGGCGAGCAGACCTCGGTTTAAAGTCTCATCCGAAGGACTGGTAATCGAAATACTTATCAAAGTTTCATTATTGACAGAGTACGCGTTTGACTCAAGCATGTGAGCAAACTTAGGATGCACATTCTTGCAAACTCTTTACGTGAAACTCGATCAATTTTTCAAAGACGAACTTCAACATTGATGAATTTCCTGTTACAACGTGTACTGTGATTAAAACGTCTACAACATCACAGTTGTGTCCTTTCTCTAACTAACTGCAAGTTTTTATTTTACAAAACATCTTGGGATTTCCTTGGAATATATATGGAATTAAGTGTGAACTATATATGCAATATATAGCGGAAATTCCCGTGTCGCGTTTCTTTTTCCTTCCAGTATATATACAACAGGGACAGAATTAAAATAGCTATTTAATAGTAAAGCCTTAGCGTGAGATAAAGGGTTTAAATGCAACTCCTAGAGTACAAGTATAACTGGCATACTGTTATAATATGTCTTCAACATGTTCACCACTTTCAGAAACAACAAAAACAGCAGCCAACGAACCGCATATCACTGAAAGTATGACCATCATTGCAACGAAAGCACCAGCCATACCTGTGGACACTATCGTTCTTGTGTCGTGTGTTGGCGGATTTGTCATTTTTGTTATAGTATTCTTTATACTTATTGTCTGGGGCGTTGCTAAAGTTGGGTCTTCATTTTAACAAGCAGTTTGGAATTGGTATTCGCGAAATGAAATATCGGTAAGTGTTGAGCGTTGTTTAACATCTCATCAACACATTATATGTTATTTAGAGCCTTCAGAGAGAGAGAGAGAGAGAGAGAGAGAGAGAGAGAGAGAGAGAGAGAGAGAGAGGGGGTAGGTCCGGGGAATCCGAGAACCTCCTTTACTCTTACTTACGAATATGATTATGTAACGTACTCGGAGAAGGTCACATACCACTATTGATTTGGGGCTTCTGATTGGTTGAAAAAAGTATAGGTCTATTAGGGCATATAGTCAGATTGTAAGGTAGATTCTGATTGGATTAAATTATCCAAATCATAACAAATCCCCATAAAACATCCAAAAAATATATTTCCAACATCAAACATGTTCATTGAGGATATTTTGACTGAAATTTGCATTTTTATGGGTACAATTGTACTGAGAGTATATTTGCAAGAAGTAAAATTTCTTCACTGCCATTCTGGGGGTGCCCACCTTCAGTGCAATATTAGAGGCTGAAAGCAATACAATACTCCCAATTTGCTGGTCATTTTTGAGTGTCTCTAAGATAGTTCTTTAAAAAAAGTTAGGTTTTATCATCCGTTCCGATATAGGAATAGGAGTTGTAGGCCAAAAGACTATAATGGAGGCCTATGGGAAATGCAATAGTAGTATATGACCAGAAGTGGTTCCGATACACGGGACCGCTCAGTTTATGTCCACACCTGACGGACGAGGCTAAGGTAGTGTCGTTCCCAAGAACACACCGGGTCGACTAAATTAAGTGACGACGGAGGACCTGGGTTCAAGCCTCACCTGCGCCAGTGAGATTTGTAAGTGTGCTCTTGGGTGATACACTTTCCGTTAGCCTCGTCTGTCAGAGGGCGGATTCGTGTATCCTCCGATCACGTTAGTGATCAAGCCTCACCTGCGCCAGTGAGATTTGTAAGTGTGCTCTTGGGTGATACACTTTCCGTTAGCCTCGTCTGTCAGAGGGCGGATTCGTGTATCCTCCGATCACGTTAGTGATCAAGCCTCACCTGCGCCAGTGAGATTTATAAGTGTGCTCTTGGGGGATACACTTTCCGTTAGCCTCGTCTGTCAGAGGGCGGATTCGTGTATCCTCCGATCACGTTAGTGAAGCATAGAACTATTTTCGTTAGTAAAAGTAGGACAGGTTCCCGGATTTCTATGTATCCTTTCTGTATTTTTGGAGCAGCTCTAAATAACCTGGTATGTGTTAATGAACTGCAATACAACATTCGGTTTAATTCAAAGTGTCTTTTTGCAGTGGCCTTTAAATAGGTAACTACCATTTACGAGTATGTTGGTAAATGTAGGTCAACCCAAGATGGTCGACGATATTAATCCAAAATAAGTATATGTTAGACGTTCAAGTTTGTGCAAAAAAAGATCTGTGGTGTCAAAAAGGTCCCCGCCCAGAGCTTGACATATATGAATATATAGATATCAAAGAAATCGTTATTATCAGAAACTTCTAGGCCAGAGTCATTTAGTTTGTTTACTGTATTTAGACTAGACATACATAAATGGAGTCCCTTAGGTTATAGTCATCTCATGATTTAGATTCTCCAGAAACAGCTGGGTCAAATGCCATGTCTTATTTACATGAGCTTTAGATTAACAAAAATGGAGGGGTAAACATGCAAAAGTCTCAAATTCTCCAGAAATAGCTGGGTCAAATGTCATGTCTTATCAATCTCATTAAAATCAGACCCTTTATCACGCTACGATACTCTACACTACAAGGATCTGACAACGCTCCATTGCAGGTCACGTCAGATTGACCTTACGATTAGCCAGAGTTCAGCCTACAAAATTGTTCGGTATATACTGCTTCACTGCGCATGTCGCGTTTCAGTACAACGCCATGGAGCAGTCTTCGCTCGGTATTGAAAGAGACAATGTCCGTAACTTTTAGCTTATAAAACACAATACATGTTGACAAACCATTCTTGAATATTTTCTGGAAAAAAAATAAAGAAAATATTGTTTGACGGAATTTAATAGCGGTACAAACGTTTTACCGATTCGTGGGATTGAACCCACACCAAAATGATACTCGCTGGTTAACAGTCGAGGGCGCTATCAACTGAACTAAGCGGGCCAGATGTACTATGGCTTACTATTTAGAGTACTAATGTCGTAATAATTTCGGTGGAATACACACATGGCAGCGCCCATGATTTTCTTCGTATCTTGATATAAAACATTCCATTTAGTGCATTTCTTTGAATGTATCGTGTAATCCACAGCAATAACACACGAAGACTTTATCTTTATTCGGATATAGATCTATGTGTTTTATGTGGATTTTCTTTTGTTCAGTTCACTCGAACGTCATCTGAACTGCATATGAAACGCGCGATTTCATTGGTTGAATTTAGTTGATCTTCTAATGAATATTGATTAGATAAAAGTTCGATCTGACGTGACCTACATGGGAGTGTGGTCAGATCCTATAGCGGAGAGTATCAAAGCGTAATTAGGATATGATTTTAATGAGACTGATGTCTTATTTACATAATATTTAGATCAACCAGAAACAGCTGGGTCAAATGTCATGTCTTATTTACACGAGACATCGTACTGACACGGATACTTAATTTTGCACGAAGTCCATATGGGCAACTATTGCCCCCTCTCGATTCATAATGATTTAGATATTAAAGATTTAAAAATGTTTTTCTCCGATCGATATAAGCCAATAACAGTGTTGTATGTTTCAGGAAGCATGTTACTTACACGAAGAATCAAGTGTGTAAAACCTTGGGGACAAAATAGGGCTACACGGCATGATCATGTGATTTTATAAAGAGGTTAAAAGGGAATTTCAAAAATATGTGCACTTTAATCCAACGTTTGAGTTGGATTCACCCACCTTTTTCAAGGTTACACAATAATTAACAAAAGTTAAGTAACATCCACCTTGCTGTATTGGCAACAACACAAACATTTGTTAGGGTCAATACAGCAAGATGGATGTTACTTAAATTTTGTTAATCTTGTAACCTTGAAAAAGGTGGGGGAATCCCACTGACACGTTGGATTAAAGTGTAAAAAGAGAACTGAGCGTTATCCATTGATCCATTTTTTAATTTTGGATTTATAAACTTAATACAAAAACATTTAGTCTGACAGAAAGTGAATGTTTTTGTTTTCATGTAGAATTAAATTGTTTAAAAAATCTAAATAATTCAACAAACAGCTTCACATAAAATGTGCTCATATAATCAGGTGAGCGCTTCAGGCCTGTTTGCGTTCTTCTTTTATAAATAGCTGTTGCGTGTACATAACCTTTTAACATGTGTTACCTATTCAGATATACTTAAGATTAAGATATACTCCTAACCATAATTATTGTCGAAATAATACATACGTATATTCTAACTTAATAGACAAATTATTCGTATATATTTAATTCTACATGAAAACAAAAAGTTAATTGATGCATTTATTGTGCACAATGTAATTGTATTTGAGGTAAATATTATAGATGGATTGGATTCTGCAAAAATAGTATTTTGTATTACGGCATGTATGTTAAGGAAATATTAACTTCTTGTAAAAAAAAAAGGTTTCACGACATAATTCCAGTGCATGTGTACTTCATTATTATTAGCATGAATTCTGTTTTAAGTGTCCAGAGACATAATGACCTTACATTAGTTCGAAATTTTCTTCATATTCACTACCAGAGGAAAGCTGTATCTAAATAGTGTATATGTTAGCGGGTTATCATTGATCATCACATACGTTTAGGTGTCAGACCAGTCAGTTAGTACTTCCGGGTCGTAGGATGCTAAAATAGTTCCATGGAAAGATCCAAAGTTTCTAATTTGCATGTGCTTTTTCCCAAGATTGTGTTTTATTTCATAGTTAAATCTAACCTGATGTTAAAATGTTATGTTTGTTGTCATAAATAGTGAGTAGTTTACTGTGTTTGTCAGGACTATATCTTTGGAAAATATGAACACAGAAGGTAGGCAGAGATGCCGTTTTGTTGAAATTGAAACGTAGTCGTGTTTTTTTACATATATGGGACAATGTCCGAGCCAAATGTGTGTGATTCACAGAATTAAATGTGAACGAATAGTTTATTTTGCATTAAATTGTGTTCAATGGGCTGAATGTACACTTTTCATACACTGTCAGGTCAAACGGGTTATTTTACGTTACTAACAGTACTAGTTATTGCATAGCTTTTCTTGCATTAATTGTTGCCTAAACAGAAATAACACGTGTCGTGCTAATGTGGTTACGTATAAATGAATTATGTCCTTTCATAAACGTACCGCTAACAGTGTTCACAAAAACTTTTCAGTGTACATTCTTTTTTATTCTAACTGTGTTCATGTTTATATACATAATATTAATAGTGTACTTGTTTTGTTCAAACATGTTTTTTGCTTTGTCTCTTTGTGTGATAGCCCAGTGAAAAGTACGGTTTACTCAGACTCCGGAGATGACGGGTTCGAGTCGAACCGGTGCCACAGGGTTTCTTAGGTTTGTCCTTAGGTAAAACGCTTCCGTTGACCTCGTCCGGTGGATAGAGATGTGTGTCCTTCCACTCTCTCTTAAACGGATCGAACATATACTGACAGGAAAAAGAAAACCATAATCAAAAGGTTGCCTATACTACACTATTATATACATCTAATTCCACGTAAAGTTCCAGATTTATCTCAACGTGTTTTGTACAAAAAGGGGCAACAACTAATTACAGAAAGGACGACTCTGTCATGTAGTAGACATGTTAATAAAAGTATACTTTGTTACACGAAATTTATAAATATTGAAGTTCCTCTTCAAAAATTCAAGCCATTGAGGTATTGTGTTTAATGTTAAGAGATTGCAACGTTTAAAACACTTGCTTGCGCCAAATGCGCATTTTGTCGATAATGACATTTTAAAGAGGTAACCAACCATTGGTGTGTTCGGTGCTGTTTAAACCTTCTTTCCGAAAGGACAGGCCTAGTGTCGCCCTGTACCATTCGAGTAGCAGTAGCATATTAAACATACAATATATAGCGGAAATACCCATTATGTGTTTCTTTTTCTTGTCAGTATATTACGTGTTGATGGCTCAATAAAAGATTTATATCCACGTGCGAATCACCGGTTTACAATCTGGCCGGCAATTAGGTCAGATGTTAAACTAATATAGCACACAAGCATACGTGTATTCTTGGTCATCTTTATTTCTTCTGATACATATATTCATAAGCACATCTTCGGGAAAAAAAATAGTTTCTGTTCTTATCCACCATACCAGACAGTTGTTTCCACTTTATCTTACTAACAAGCACTGTCCCTATTGCCTGCCCATACAAACCTTCTCATATTGCATTGCCAATCATGTTGTTACTCTGTAACCTGAATAAAGATGTTGTTGTTGTTGTTGTTGTTGTTGTTACAGTTGTAGTTGTAGTTGATGTTGCTGTTGTTGTTGATGATATTTCACAGCAGATGCGCTGGCGACAATACTTGTGGATCTGCTTAAATTTGTGTAAAGCAATATATGATTATTTTTAAAAAACAACATATCATGTTCCGGTTTGTGGGCCATTTGTTTGCCGCATTCAAAACAACCATATTATTTGTTTTATTGAAACAAACATGTTACATGTATATCATTTGTACAACTGTGTGCATTAGTGTGAGTATTATGCAGTACAATATTCCCTTTTAATATGATTGGCTAGTAACAACAAATATAAACTTATAAAGTTCGTTTGTTTTTAGGGAGAAGAGTGTAGGGGCTTAATTAAGGTTTAACGTGTGTGTAAAAACTGCAGCAACATCCGCCTTCCACCGTATCTCATTAGCAAAATATATTATGTATTCGTTCGTAGTGTGTGGTCATCTGTTTGCCCTAGTAAATAACAATATATCGTGTTTAAATAACCTATTTATTGTTTAGAAGTAATAGTTTATGATAGTTGTATTACAACTGATCTTATTTAAATGAAAACAACATTGCATAATATTTGTTTATTTGTTTTATAATGTATTGATAACTAAAATACTATTTTATCATGTTTGTATTACATTATTTTTCGTTTAAAGTCCCCATCCCGTCATCAACAGGCAAAGTTTACAACATATGTTTACCGTTTCTTATTAGTTGGGATGACAATATGGTCATAATGAGGTTTGGTATACCCTAGAATCTGGTTTAAATCCACAGCGTCCTTGTAACCCTTGACCGTTGCAAGGTGGTAACCTTGGTGACAACCGTTTCATGTCTCTGGTGTCGCATATGTTGCTTCTGTTTATCCTTGTATTTTCTGTCTGTTTGCAATGAGTCTGTTCGATGAATGCGTTCTGTGAATGCAACATTTCATGTTCGACTTCTGTATCTTGTAATCACTAAACTAACGACATTCACAAGGCGCAAAATCTGTCAAACAATAAATACTGAAAAGTGGATCCCTTGGAAGCAACAAACACAAACAAGAGATAACAGTAGCAGACTCGGTTTTATTGAGTCTGTTCATGAGGGGTAATGTCAAGTGCAACACCTCTCACGCCTCCAAGCACCGGATTAGGCGATATTCTACTTTAGGTGTAGCACACCCATTGCAACACAGGAAGTGTCGCATAATGGCGTCAATAAATAATTCTCATTTCCTTTTGTAAAAAAGGGCATTTTCAATAATTTAAAGTGCTATTTTTGGTTTAAATCACATTGTTGATCTATTTATTACATTTTTCAAGCATTGTCATGTTAAAATTGTGAGTTTTTAATTTATTTTGCTTATATGGAAATGAGTGTATGAATAAAATATTATGGCGTCTCAGTGTTTATGTTTTTAAAGGGACCATTCATTCATGAGACAAGATCTTTCTTAGAAGATACATGACCCCCATTTTTCTGTGGAATTTTTGGCAGCATATGTGTCATTTGCTATGAGAATGTAAGTTATTCTCTTTTAATTTGGGTCTAGATATGAATGACAAAATGGCATTTAAATTGTAATTCACACACAACTCAATGCAACACTCAATGGGCGTGTTACACCTTTAAAGCCACAAATATTGGGTTTGATGATCCCAAAGAATCAGTAAGTAAGTATAACACTACTGATATGTAGTCGGGGCGACTTTTTACGGCCGCCACACAGCACTAAACAAACGCGAGTGTGATGTCAGTAAGTTTATACTTTCATAACAAAATTAGATCACTCAGTTGATGTGGGGAACTCAATGATTTCCAAGTTATGATCCAGGGTCATGTCTTAGTGGTTGGGATGGACTCCGGGGGCCAATATTCGTCTGTTTATGGTTATAAGGTTGGATCTCAACGGTTTCCAAGTCATGACCCATGGTATATTTCCCCAGCGGTGAGGACGGACCCCAAGGCCGATGCTGCCTGGATCGTTATAACCGTTCGTACATGTCCCAGAAGTGTATGAGCCGTATATATGGTTAAAGGGTGTCGATCTCAACGGTTTCCAAGTTATGACCCAGGGGGCTATGTCACCACGGGTTCGGATTGACACCGAGAACAATGCTAAATGGATGGTAATGCTAAATGGATGGTTGTATCCGTCTGTCCATGCCCAGTTAGTATATTTATGGTTATAGAGTGGGGATCTATGCAGTTTTCAAGCGATGACTAATGGATTACTTCCCCAGTGATGGAGACCCCAGAGCTGATGCTGGTTTGATGGTTCATGCCCAGTAAGTGTATATATAGTTAAGTGTATATATAGTTATATATAAAACAATTGGGACTAAAACGTACATAAACCAGCAGTTACTGAACCGTCCATTTGACTGAATCATCCAGTTGATCATTCATGAAAGTTGTTGATAGGCATTTCCTAGAAAATGGTTTTTACTGTCGGAAAGAGCAGGTTCGAATACCCTATTCAGTAGCCATCAACGGTAAAATAGAGAGCATTTATGTGAAAGAGGTTCGATTTTGTAAACTTTCCTTGACTCAATTCAAAAGTCACGCCAATGTGACACTTTTGCAACAAATTGCATTATTTAAACCGAAAGACAGAACGTATATAGTTATCGCCCCGGAAAGAGCAGATGCTTAATCAGTGTTTGGCTGATAGGGATAGGAAAATATTTATTCAATAAACACACAATACATGATAAAGTTGAGCACCTACCTCGGGGAAACGTGGTCTTCCGCCATCTTGGAAGTAACTGAACATTTCATTCCTTACAACTTACAACACAGTAAGGGTAGTTTCTGTAAAATTTGAGAAAATGGGAAAGATAAAGGGAACACTAATAGAAACAGTCTAGATAGGTACACAACTACACATCAGTATAACATCATTTACTTAACAGTCAACAGGAAATATTCGCTTCTCACCAACACAGAGTTCGATCTACGTACCGGGAAGAATTTTACGAAGTATGGTGGTCACTTGATCGATGACTTCGTTTCATCCGACTGAAAACATCATATAGCAATCACTTTCACGCATATTTGTTTTATCATATTGAATTTAAATATTAAAGTGGCACAAGACAATCTGTTTAACTCATTGCATGCATCAAAATAACACAATGTCTGCAGACCTGACTTCTGTTGTTCGGTGAAATCAACTGAATTATTTTGATATTCTGTAGCTTTAAGCTCTACTGGCCGAAGGTCATGTGATCTTATGGAATGACGTGTTGTCCGTCGTCCGTTAACTTTTTCCTATGGGCGCTCTGTCTTCTCCATTTTTCATCCTTTCTTAACCAAACTTACACAGTAGTATAATGTGTCTATAATATCTCGGTCTAGTTCTTGAACCAGCTAGACTCGACCGGTAATAACTGAGTTACCTGTTCTTCAATTATGTTCGTTAACTTTTTCTTAACCTCTCCATCTTTCATCCGATCTAAATGGGAAAGTAGCGACACAGCAAACCACGCGCTGTTCTGAAACACTTGGAAAAGGGTGAAATAATTATCAAATTCGGATGATAAACAAAACAGATATGACCATTTGAAAGTTGTTCTAAAAAGGATATGGGAGCCGCCATTTTTAGAACTATGACGTCATAGTTCCAAATTACCATATATGGAATACTGATGAATATTATTTAAAGCAAAGAGACCAATGCAAATGAATGCAAAATCCTTTACTGGTCATATAAAGCATTATTGCCATTAAGTATATTTGTAGCATGGTCACAGACAATTCTCTTTGTTCAGGCACAGGTGTAAATCGTTTAATTGAAAATAAGACCTGTCAGAATAACTGTGAGAATAACAGTGAGGATAACAGTTAGAATAACTGAAATAGAGCTGAAATGGACATACTACAAAACAAATAGAGTATGGTTTCATCTCGTTGGTTAATTTAAACACCTCGATGTTTAAATGAACCAACTCAATGAAACCATACTCTATCTATTACATATTGTTCATACAGTTACTGTTATTTGTTTCCTATAAATCAGCAATATTTCATATTTATAAATATTCCATATAAGGTCATTTAGAACTGTGATGTCATAGCTCTCAAAATGGTGGCTTCCATATCAGTTTCAACAGAATCTTCAAATGACCATATCTTCTTTGTTTATCATCCGATTTTGATAATTCTTTCACCTTTATTCATTTTTTTCAGAACTCTCAATAATAAAGATGGTGTGGCTGTGTCGCTACATTCCCTTTAACCAAACTTACAAAGTTGTTATATATTCGAAAGATCTCAGACGAGTTCTTGAACCATCCAGATTCGATTGCTAATAGTTGTGTTACCATAATATTTCCATTTTTCACCCAGTCGAAACCAAACTTGCGCAGAATATGTATTGAATAATTATATCTTAAACACGTTCTTCAATCATGCATATCCATAGTATTAAGGTGAATTATCTGCCCTTAAATTAGTAAAAACGACATAAGTATAGCCTTTATTAACAAATGTTTTATAGAATTTGTATAATAATACGAATTGACAAGTTCTTCAATCGTGAATATCTGATGGAATCGAAGGAAGTTATATATCCTTGAATTGAAAACAAAATACATAATTTGGACTTGTTACCACTATAGCACTTGCATTTTTCATCCAGGCTTAACTACATATTTACAGAATGCGTATTTACTGAGTTCTGTCGGTGTGTTCTTGGGCAAGATACTTTCCCTTTAGCCTCGTCCGTCGGATGGGGACGTAAACCGGGCGGTCCCGTGTATCGGTCTATCCTCCGAGCACGTTAAAGAACCATAGGAATCTATTCGATAATAAGAGTAGGGCACGTTCCCGGATTCCTATGTATCCTTCCCCTCTCTCTGGGGCGGCTCTAAATAACCTATACTGTGTTGATGAGCCGTTAAACAACATTCAATTCAATTCAATTCAATCGTGCATATCTGCCGGTATTGACGTGAGTTATATGCCCTTGAATTAGAAAAAAACCCACATTACATAAGTTGGCCTTGTTACCACTATATAGTACTTCCATTTTTTTTTACCTAATCAGTAACAAAACTTTTGACCATTCAGGAGCAGATAATTCAACTATTAGCAATTGAATCTAGATGGTTCAAGCACTCATTTGGGATATTATGGATACTAGCATATAACTACTGGGTAAGTTTGGTCAAGATCATGGCAAACGTATGCATTTTTTACGGAAAGTTAACGGACGACGCACAATACGTCATCACATAAGCTCACCTGTGATGATGATGATGATTTCTAAGGTTTAAAGTCCCTCTACCATATGAGCCCCCGGGAAGAATCCCCCGTTGACTCGGCATTATGTCTGGACTATTGTGTGAGTGATTGTGTGTAGATCTACAGTCTACTTGAAGCAGATATAGTGCTGCCACCTGGAATACCACGCCGTAGTACATAATACCCCACCCAGACACATTATTCTGACACCGGGTTGACCAGACGTAGTACTACCCAGTATTTGCTTGTCAGGCATGGGTTACAAGTAACTACTCCATTTTTAAAGTCTTTGGTATGACGCGGTCAGGGGGATTCGAACCCTAGACCTCCCGAATGCAAGACAGACACTCTAACCACTACACCACAATGCTTCGGTAAGCGCAGCTAAATATAGCCTGAGATAAGCCCCGCCTTTTGATGAGTAAGATTCAGTGCTGACGTGAAAGTTCCCCGAGGTCAACAAATATTAGTCTGAAATATACAAAATGCTTTTTTAGGAAGAATAAACCATGTGCACAATAATCCTGTTGTGGGTAAAAGCCGTACCGTACCGTACATTCCGAAACATGACGGAAATAGCAGGTACCGAAAGTTAAGCTAAGTGTAACGAACTAACAGAGATTTATATAGGATGTAAATAGAATAAAATGGACCAAATTAAAATAATATTATTTAAATTTAGGTGTACTTATGCTATAGATATATACTGGATCCATTTTATGTATTTTCAGTAAGTGAATAATTTTCATTGTACTATTTGAATAAATGTGTTGATTATATTTTAAAAATAATTATTGCTGGTTTTACTTCCTTTCTTGTTACCTTTTACCTGTAACATAATTATTGTTCTCATACATCGCTCGGGATGTTACTAAAGGGAAAGGGTAGCAGAAAACTCTATTACTGGTATAAATTTTGCTGATAAGTCATGTATATCTGGCCTTCTGCTGTTTTAAGATGTGTGAATCCTTCTTGAAATCTGCCTAAGTGTTTGTCACACCTTTAATTTACAATGTAACAAGTTATTTAATTAACTCTTGGCCATGTTATTGACCCAATGTCTGATATTTATTTACTTTACTTTACTTTACTTTATTTCAAACTGCTTAATTTCACAAATCAGTGAACAGATAAAGCAAATTACAGCAATAACATACATGTATAAATACATAACACAATGACGGAACTAATAGGAAACGACTATTTACATATTATTAATGATAGTTGAGAAAAATAGTACATGAGTCAAAAAAAAAATACATTCACTTTTAACTTTATTATTTTTTACATTTATTCAATTTTTAACAGTTCAGTTACTTATTTTACAGAAAGTCATCTGTTTGGTATCATAATTTATATAGACTTAACAGTTTTATTAAGTCTGTTTTTATGTACTTAGATATTTATATATAGACATTTACCTATATATAACTGTTAATGGCTAATGTTGTAAAATTATATATGTAATAATACAATAGTGATTACATGTTATGTAAAGACAACAATTTAATAGTCGTTGAGTAAACAACAACAACAAAACCTTAACTAGTGCTCATACTTGTAGATATTGAACAAATCGCCTGAAACACCTTTCCGAGTATTGAAAGCTGTGTCTACGACGCTCAATAATATAAATAGTATACGACAAGACATTGAGCGCAGCCTTTAGTTGAAATTTAATAATGTTGATTTAATATTATCACTTCTTTAGTTTACCGGTGTGTACGGTACGGCACGGATTCTATTTATTGTCTAATTACATCCCATAGATTTATTACGTATATGCATGCTAATTGTTTTAATATATTACGATATAAATAAATAAATCGATTAACATTTGCTTTTGTCTTAATATATGTTATACATCCTACTTATACTGATAATTTCCTTTAGATTCGTTACAATTTTTTTTTTTTTAATGTTTTTGAAAAATTAAGCTCCAATGAAAATGCATGTCAATTTCATATTGTTTGTACATGTGTACAGAGTTTGAGCTGTGAAATGTATGTTTGATTTGCGTTCAAAGGCGTTGTCCACTATCTAGGAAATAAGTATGTAGATCTATGCCACTACCTATTGTTGCAGTAAACATGGGTATTATTTTATTAGGCCTTACAAATACACTTATTTACATATTTGTGTAAAGATCTATCTATAACTAATAAAGTCTATTTCCTGACTTTAAGGTTAAGATCTGATCAAATTTATAGTTAGTTCTGACCCTTAAAATAGAGATGGGTAAAAAGTGTACATGCTATCAAATTGCTTTGCCCGTTACATAGGTAGTGCCTATTTCATATTAATTAAATATTACGCATTTGAAGTTACGCTGTGGCTTTTACCACAATACCTTTACAAACGTGTTTGGGGTAAGCAAGAACACTGTGAGGAATATATACATGACTGTAGTAACCGAGAAATGCACTTTATTTATAGCGAGCACAGCTGGCGTCGCGAAGTTCTGATTTGTTTTCTTTAAAACAGATTTCTATGCAACGTCTCCGTTATGACTGGTTAGAATAGAGTTTCAAAAATAATTTGAAAAGCTCTCTGACTCTTTGACAAAGTCCTATAGAATATGTGCAGCAGAATATGTAAAGGGTTAAAATGCGAAACTGTGGCTTTGTAGAGAAGCCGTCGTTTTCGTGGTAAATTTCAAAAATGTCAGTAACTGCAAGAATCAACAACTGCATAGCGCACAATGTTAACACAACACTAGGGGCATATGTGAGTGAATACATTGGTATACCTTTTATTTGTAAACACTCGATTTGAACATTAAATCATCTTGGCCGGAAACTTTCAAGATTATGCAAATTAGCGCGTGTTAAAATCAGTGACGTAACAGTAGTAAATATTGACATTATTTGCAGACGACTAGCCTATAGCTAGCTAGTGACAACCCAGGTAATTTCTGGAAGACTCGGATTACAATTGCAATTGCTTTCACTTTGTACTAACACTTTTGTGAGTTGAAGCTGAGCAAGTTTAAATGATTATTATGGACAAAGTCAAAACATGTTTCTCCACCCCACCCTCGCCGCGCACGGAAAGAGTTTCTTCAGACTACCCCCCCCCCCCACACACACACACCGATTCCCCCCCCCCCCCCCCCCCTTTACCATAAGAGGAAAAGTTTCCTCAGACAACAGACCCTACTCTCCTGAAGATAGATACATTACTATACACTATACACTTTCATAAGTCCAGATTCTATTGTGCAGATTCTACAGGTGGGTGTCCCGTCACTGTCCTGTCGTTTAAAATATGGCGGATGGTCTGGTTTTCATTTATTTGACTCAGGTAGTGATTTGTAAGTCATCTCATTATAGAATTTAAAAACAGGAATTGTTTGTATTTGTTTTATTACATAATTAATATGGACCAGTGGTACGATTCACCGGAACTCAACCGACCAGAACAGAGAAGAAACACAAGGATGGATGGAACACAAAAATGAAATTTACACTATAGAAGGGCTGCATCACAATGAACGTCTTCTCAAAAAAAGAGTCATCTATCCTTTGTTTATATTTAAATGGTTGTCTGTGACTGATAGTTGCATTATTCTGTCAGGCATTTACAACCAGCATTGGATGATGACACTAGCATCTTTTAGGAGTGGCCCATTGGGTCACACAGAGATAAAATCATTGTATTGGATTTCTTCAAACCCATGCACTGACGTGAATGCAACTTGCCATCTTGTACAGACGGTCCTTATTCAAGGAAATATCAGGACAGATGGACTGTGGTATTAAAATTAAAACAATTATCCCCATCTCTCATCTATTTGTGAATCATATTTAGTGTTATCGGCTAAATACACATATATATTTAGTAATAAGTAATAACATAGCAAATGTCAACATTTCTGGCAAAAAGAAAACAAAACTGCAAAAAAGCAATTGGAACAATGTATGTATATGTATAGTTAACAATCTTTCAGTTATATAATGACAGTGTCTACTTGAAGCAGTGAGGGAAATGCTCAATTTGGCGGTTTAGTTTCTTCCAAGCTAGTCTAAAACGTTGTAATCTAAATATATACTTCAATTCATTCTTATCAAAAACCCGGTTAAACCGTCTTGAACATATTTTTGCCTGTTTTAATCTCCCCCCTCAGTATGAACAATATTTTAAATGCAATTGTCCCTTTCAAATTGTACATTGCATTTAATGATGTATCCATTCTTATTATTATTATTGAGGCCCCCCAGGAGGGGGAAAGGGGTCCATCTTCCTTAGTTCCCTGAAAATATGAGTCAGTGTGCCTTTGTTCCCCACAAATATTTTTCTTTGTTCCCCAAAATTATTTTTCCAATGTTCCCTTGTTCTCTCAAAGCATTTCTAATGTTTAAAGATTTGCTAATGTTCCCCAAAATTTATTCTGGCCTACAGTAATTATAGTTGCATCTTATACAACACTGTCATCACAAAAACATTGTTTGAAATGGTAACTTTTTGTGATTTTTTTTTTAAATATTAAAGCTAGATGTTAGAGTTTTATTTCCTGTAAAGTCATGTTCCCTTGTTCCCTAAAATATGTGTCAATGTTCTCTTGTTCCCTGAAAATAACAGCCATTATTCCCTTACCAAATATAAATGGCCATGTTCCCCAAAAACCCTGAGAGGACCTCATTATACGGGCAAAGCTCGACCTGCCTTTGGCAGGTCGGGCGAAGCCCGACTATAGGTTACACGTATGTACAAGTATGCATTGGAATGAACATGTTAAATACTCACTAACTAACGCTACTCATTTTCATTTTCGTAGTGCGTCAAACTTGAATTTTGTCTCCAAGATGGCAGACGACACGGACGACGCCATTTTGAAACTTCCGGTCGCATTTTTGACCAGCTTCCTGTCTCACGGTGAAGTCACGCAGACGTGATTAACAGTTGAAAGCCAAAAGTAACTTACCGGCGTTCCATTGTTAACAGAAATAATTAATTTTGAAGAATGCTTACATTTTTATGAAGTACCCAGTAGTTTTCTATATGTTTTTCATTATTTCTAGGACTCTGAAGCGCTTCAATTTTGAAGCGTCTGTGATCGGTTTAGATCGTACGTTTCGCACGTCGTAATCGGTATAGGTCGTAAGTTTCACACGTCGTAAAGAAAGTTTCCACAGCGCGTTAGCGTTCTCTACGACGTGCGACTATTACATGTCACAGGCCTTATTCTCCGCTATTTTTACGGAAAATACGAATTAAGTGACCTTGCTGTGCAATGTTTTCGTTTAATAAACAAACAAATTAACGCAGCTAATGTGTACTTATAATAAAGGGAGACTAATCTCTTGACTGTTTAAAAAGGACAGGTTCAAAACACGTCGAGATTTCCGGGTTCTCCATCGAATTTTAAATGGGTTCCAAGTAGGTGAGGTTTACTGCAATAAAATACATTTTTGAGACGGAATGGGTCGAATTTCGACCCTTATAACAAAATATGATACCAGCAATTGTGATTAAGAAGAGTTTATTTCAGTTAGAAGAGTTTATTTTAGTATATGATAGAACAAAATATGTGTTTCCAGTAAAGAGATCCTACATAAAATAAGGAAAAGGCTAGACAAATTTACACATATGTTTACCTTAAGCGCAAGTTAAAAATGTAACAATAATGTTTTAATATGACACAGGAACTGACTAGATAACGGCCAAAGTACTTTGATACAATGAATGATTAATTGTGTATGGAATGGATGGGGACTGGAGTAAGAATTTCATAATAACAGGTAACACTAAACAGATAACAAAAAATAAATTTCACTAATAACAGTTAAAGAGAGGGAAAAAAAACTTGCCCCTCCCCCTCCTCAACACCACCAGAGCCTTTTACTAGGTCCAGGGCTTTTCTTTCAAGGAAACCGGGAAAAGGCCTAGGCCTGCTGAATTTGGGGAAAATAAGCACGAGACTGTCCAAATTGGGAAAAAAAATGATTTTCGGTGTTCTGGGAAATGTTTTTTTAGGGGGAAATTTCATTAAAATGTAGTTTTAGGTAAAATATTGATTAGGTTTTAGAACTGAGTTATTTCAACATATAAACTGTGTAAAGTATGTCACTTAATTACCAAAAAAAAAATATTTATATATATATATACATATATTCTTTTTTAATGGGAATTTTTTACCCCAAAATTGGAAGAAATAGAGGTTTTTGCAATTGGGAAGATGCCGAATTTCGGCCCCTGTTAAACAGGTTAAAAAAGCCCTGAGGTCTGGAAAGGGGCATTTTGGCCTAGAATGTGGAAAGATCCATGACTGGGAAATGACATTTTCAGAGTTAAGTTTAAAAAATGGAGAAAACTGCATGATTTTCAAAGTAATTTGGGTGGGGAAGTGGCCTTATACGGACCGCTGCGAAAAAGAGTTAAAGGGCCTCGACTACCTACCTACCACTTCCTATGAGTTTCATTCATTAAACATAGAAAAAACATCCTATGTATTTTAATGGGTTTTTATGCCAACAAACAGAACCTTGATATATTTCAATTTTATGTATACACTTACATTCCGTTGGACATGCTAATAAATAATAAACATTGTTGCTAGATTATTTGAGATTATCTACAGTGGTTCGGTCAGAGAAGGCTCGGATTACAAATAAACATGTGTTCACCGTGACCGGACCATCTCCTTTAAAACGCTGCCGACATCTTTTATGAGAATAAAACGAGTCTTTTTTTTCCGAAAACTGTTCAGTTTTTTAGCCCCCGAAAATTGAAATACACTGACTCACACAAAAACTGCACCAGAAACGCTTGCGCATATTTTCCGTGTAAAGAAAAGATCAAATAAAGTCTGCACTCAAATATATCCGTATCTTATTGTTCTCAAGTTTAAAGTCATTTCAGATACAAAATAAAACAAAAAGCTGACCTTCCTACCCACTACTTATTGTTGCAGTAAACAAGGGTATTATTTTATAAGGCCTTACAAATATATTTATTTACATATTTGTGCAAATATCTATCTATAAGTATTTCCTGACTTTAAGATTAGGATCTGATCAAATTTATAGCGAGCACAGCTAGCGAGAAGTGCCGAAGGCACTTCGAGCGCAAGCGAACTTTACGGTAACGGGAGAAAAAAAAAAGGAAAAAAAAAAAAGAAAAAAAAGAAGAAGATAATTGCTAATCTATGTGTCTCGATTTTGATGGTAAATCGTCGTTGTCACGCTTTAAGCATTTCTAACGCAAACACCGGCTCCCACTATAGGAGTTTTAGTTTCGAAATTCTGATTTGTTTTCTTTAAAACAGGTTTCTGTGCAACGTTTCAGTTATGACTGATTAGAGTAGAGTTTCAGAAATAATTTGAAAGTCTCTCCGACTCCTTCACAAAGTCCTATAGAATATGTGCAGCAGAATATTTAAAGGGTTCAAATGCGAAACTAAGGCTTTCTAGAAAATATGTGGTTTCCGTGGGAAATTTCAAAATGACAACAAATGCAGGAATATGCTGAACATGTCAACAATTGCAGAGCGCACAATGATTAAACAACACTAGCAGCATATGTGAGTTATTCATTTATTATGGTTTTTATTTGTAAACATTCAGTATGAAGGTTAAATTGTCTTGGCCGGAAACTTTCCACATTATGCAAATTAGCGCGTGTTAAAATCAGTGACGTAACAGTAGTAAATATTGACATTATTTGCAGACGACTCGTGACAACTGAGGTAATTTCTGGAAGACTCGGATTGCTTTTACTTTGTACTAACACTTTTGTGAGTTGATGTTGAGCTAGTTTAAATGATTAATTGTGGACAAATCGATTATAATTTCTTTCACTACGTACGAACACTTTTGTGGGTTTATGTTGAGCAAGTTTTAACTTCACCTTGAACTTTCCATCACTCATGTCAATATTCACCGTTGTGAGAAGATGTTCCAGAGGAACCCAGCACAGTACTGGCAGAATAAGAAGTTTTAAATGATTATTTATGGACAAACCACCCTCGCCGCGAACGGAAAGCGTTTCTTCAGTCTAACCCCTAAAATAATCTACAATATATATCCCCCCCCCCCCCCGCCAACCCCCACCCACACACCCACCACCACCCTGAAAAAAAAAGAGGAAAAGTTTCCTCAGACAGACATCCCTCTCCTGGAAAGTCTTAGACTACAAGCCACCCCACCACTTCCCAGCCAGCATGGCCATATCGGATAGATTTTTGGTAATTGTTCGGAATGTCTGCAGATCGGCCCGATGTATCCGTTATCTGTCATAGACATCGGGCCGTTATGCAGACTGCCGCTCTGTTACCGATATCAGTAACAGAGCGGCAAGGCCCGATGTCTATCCGTTATCTGTATATAGGAAACATATCGGTCCGATATTGGCTTGCTGACTGGGTTTGTGTGGTTTTTTTATGATTTGCTGAAAAGATATCGGTCAGATGTCGGCTAAATGTTGGATATGCCGACGTCGGGCCGACGTAGAGACAATTAATTCAATATTTTTCAATTTTTGAATTTTTTTTTTGTTTGTATGTCATACTAAATTGATTGTTCAATGCATTAATCTGAATGAATATAGCACATTTCTTCTAATGTCTATTATTATATCTCGGGCCAACGTCAGGCCGACATAGTTTGCATCAGTTGATACCATATATCGGGCCGTTGTCAGTCCGGTATAACACGCCATAAATCCATAAATGGAGGTAATGACATGTCATTTTGAATATTGTATATTTATTGTTAATGTGAACAGATATTCCTCGCAAATGTCATTTTTTACATTGCAAAATGATGCTACCTATATGCCTACATTCACAAGAGTTTTATTTATTGCTAATGAATATTTTTCCAGTCGAGCTAATTGAGATAAGCACCTAAAAAAAGATATATATAAGGTAGTGAGTATTCATTAAATTGATTTGATAAAAAAAATCGGACGGAGTTAAACGCCCGATAACCTTGTATGTTGCGAAACATATACATGCATTTTGGATTGGTAATCGGATGCTCTAGCTTCATACTGTGCTAGCTGGATGGTGACAATAGAACGAATTTGATGTTTATCTGTCATAATGGGCCCACTTCAGGTCGAAACTATATCGGATACAAATTGGATAGATAACTAACCGATATTGGACCGATGATGGATAGTAAACTAAAAGGATGTCTAACCGATGATGGATTGTAAACTAAAACGATATCTAACCGATATTGGACCGATGTGTAACCGACAAGATATCGGTCCGACTTGAAGCTGATCTCAGGCCGATATCGTTTGCTGGGTTCAAAGAAGTGTGGCAATTAATTAATGGGATTAAAGTGGATTACGTTTAATTGATGACTGATTGAATAATTATGAATGGCAGGTTCGTTTTATGCACCTAATTACTTTAAATAAAATATTACGGAATACGCCGCCGATTTATAATGAATGTTTGCGATTGTTTGCATTCAGCGCGAATTTTTACTTTGACGTTAGTGACCGATTGACTAATTATGAAAGGCAGGTTCGTTTTATGCACCTGTTTGTTTATTACAGATACCGTAACCGAACGTGTAATTGTTTTAAATAAAATATTACGCTGCCGATTTATAATGATTGTTTGCGATTGTTTGAATATCAGCGCAAATTTTTACTTTGACGTTGTGACTGATTGACTAATTATGAAAGGTAGGTTATTTGTATGCATTTGTTTGTTTATTGGCAAACGGATTACGAGACATTAGCTGATTATGAAGATGCAACAGTTTGCCGATCGAGTAATTGTTTTGAATAAAATCTTACAATATATCCATAAATTATGTACTTTAAATGTTTTAAAAACACATTTAAAGAACATGAACTATGCATAGTTATTTAAATTTTATTAACACACACAACACTTCAAAGTTTCATGATTTTTGTTGTTGATGATGATGATGATTGATGAATCATGATGATGATAAATTCAATAAACTTAAACTTTAAATACAAACCTGAAGCTATTTAATATCATTTAATTTAATGAACAATTTAATAAATAATTTAATAAATTTAAAAAATATCCTTAAATTATGTACTTTAAATGTTTTAAAAACACATTTAAAGAACATGAACTATGCATAGTTATTTAAATTTTATTAACACAAACACTAATTCGAACGGCGATGTCGCGTTAAGTGTGAACTTCCTTAAATTTTCCCTTGAACTTCCAAAATTGACATGAAGGAAGTTTGAACTTCCTTGATTTGAAAATTAGTGGAACCCCTGCTGGTCCTATATAAAAAAAATATGGGGCCGATGAAGGCTAGATATGGGATTGCTGGGTGGGTCCTCACCCCCTAGACACAGAACGACCCACAAAACACACACACACCTGTGTGTACTACGATGTGGTATTCCAGTGTGGCAGCACTATAGACTGTAGATAGATACATTACACCCACCTGTATGGGCACAATAGAATCTGTGTACACCCACCTGTATGGGCACAATAGAATCTGGACTTATGATTGTGTTTAGTCTAAACACAATCATAAGTCCAGATTCATGATTGTGTTTAGTCTAAACACAATCATAAGTCCAGATTCTATTGTGCCCATACAGGTGGGTGTCCTATCATTTAAAATATGGCGGATGGTCTGGTTCTCATTTATTTGACTCAGATAGTGATTTTTAAGTCATATCTGTGGTATGATAAAAATGACCTAATTATAGAATTTAAAAACCGGAATTGTTTGTATTTGTTTTATGACATAATTATATGACCAGTCAGGGAGTACCTGGGCATACGCACGTACGCACGTGCGTACAGGCTATTAAAGAAGCAAACAAATAAAAAGGGCGAAAAATTCAATGAAAACTGAAGGTATAGGGGTTAGGCACATTTGTGAATCCAAAACTCGAATATGCGTATACGTAAATTAGCCCCAGGAATGCCCCTGCCAGTGGTACGATTCACCGGAACACAACAGACCAGAACAAAGATGAAACACCAGGATGTACTGGAACTGCTTTTTCAGTGAAAAGCAAAAATGAGATTTACTCTACAGAAGGACTGCACACTGAACATCTTCAAGAAAAGAGTCATCTATCCTTTGTTTATATTTAAATGGTTGTCTGTGACTGATAGTTGCATTATTCTGTCAGGCATTTACAACCAGCATTGGATGGTGACACTAGCATCTTTTAGGAGTGGCCCATTGGGTCAGTCACACACAGATTGGATTTGTTCAAACCCATACACTGAAGTGAATGCAGCTTGCCATCTTGTACAGATGGTTCTTATTCAAGGTAAGATCAGGACAGATGGACTGTGGTGTTAAAATTAAAACAATTATCCCTATCTCTCATCTATTTGTGAATCATATTAAGTGTTATCGGCTAAATATACAGGTCACAGTTTGCATATATTTAGTAATAAATAACATAGAAAATATCAACATTTCTGGCAAAAATAAAAAAAATAATAAAAAAGCAATTGGAACAATGTATGTATATGTATAAAGTTAACAATCTTTCAGTTTAGTTATATCACGACAGTGTATACTTAAAGCAGTGAGGTAAATGCTGAATTTGGCAGTTTAGTTTTTTTCAAGCTAGTCTAAAACTTTTTTATCTAAAATTATACTGAGTTGCAAAAGAAAGTGTATACAGCTCAGTTGTGAAAGAAAGTGTGCAATGAGTTTTTTTTAATGATTTATTCATTCTTCTTATTATTATTGAGGCCCCCAGGAGGATGGAAGGGGTATATCTTCCTTTGTTCCCTGAAAATATGAGTCAGTGTTCCCTTGTTCCCCACAACTATTTTGCTTTGTTCCCCAAAATTATTTGTCCAATGTTCCCCTGTTCTCTAAAACTATTTTTAATGTTTAAAAGATTTGCTAATGTTCCCCAAAATTCATTCTGGCCTACAGTTCACTGTCATCACAAAAATATTGTTTGAAATGTTAACTTTTTGTGATTTTTTTTTAAATATTAAAACTAGATGTTAGAATTTTATTTCCTGTAAAGTCATGTTCCATTGTTCCCTAACCTAAAAATATGTGTCAGTGTTCTCTTTTCCCCTGAAAATAACAGCCATTGTTAACAGCCATTGTTCCCCAAAAATAAATGGCCATTTCCCCCAAAACCCCTGAGAGGACCTCATAATTGTGTTGCTTTCAATTGTATTGTTCTTTCATTGAGTTTTATCTTGTTTAAGATTTACTTTCACATTTTCTGTGCTCGCCTCAAGGTTTTACCTTAGTTCATATTAGTTAGTTCTGACCCTTAAAATAGAGATGGGTAAAAAGTGTACATGCTATCAAATTGCTTTGCCCGTTACATAGGTAGTGCCTATTTCATATTAGCGAGCACAGCTAGCGAGAAGTGCCTTCGCAAGCGAACTTTACGGTAACGGGAGAAAAAAACGAAAAAAACAAAACGAAGATAATTGCTAATGGGATTCACTAAATACCTACCACTTCGATTACATGACGTCATCTTCTTGCGTACACCGAGTTAACTCCCTTGATCTCCATCTCCAACTCTCCAACAGTAAACAACATGAAAACTAGCGGTAAAATGATAAATTCGTTAAAATGTTAACATAACCTGACGTTTAACTAGATTGGTAACAAACTTCAGATAGTTTAAATGATAGACATATGAACATTGTTCAAATAGAAATCGACTGTAATGTCTGTTGAAGAAACATACAGCTAAATCGAGGGATTTACAATCCACTCGATTGCCTCCAATTGCGTTCGAGGGTGGGTGAGCAGCGAACAGACGTTAGAGAAAGTAATTGAATGTCACGCCAGACATCAATTGTGCGAATTCGTTTTCTGGTAAGTGGAATTATAAAGACCAAGCACTTCAAAACATGTCACCCATCATATGTATATAGACCAGCCACTTCAAAACATGTCACCAATATTTGTATATAGACCAGCCACCTCAAAACATGTCACCCATCATTTGTATATAGACCAGCCACTTCAAAACAGGTCACCCATCATATGTATATAGACCAGCCACTTCAAAACATGTCACCCATCATATGTATATAGACCAGCCACCTCAAAACATGTCACCCATCATATGTATATAGACCAGCCACTTCAAAACATGTCCCCCATCGTATGTATATAGACCAGCCACCTCAAAACATGTTACCCATCATTTGTATATAGACCAGCCACTTCAAAACAGGTCACCCATCATATGTATATAGACCAGCCACTTCAAAACATGTCACCCATCATATGTATATAGACCAGCCACCTCAAAACATGTCACCCATCATATGTATATAGACCAGCCACTTCAAAACATGTCCCCCATCGTATGTATATAGACCAGCCATCTCAAAACATGTCACCCATCATTTGTTTATAGACCAGCCACTTCAAAACATGTCACCCATCATATGTATATAGACCAGCCACTTCAAAACATGTCACCCATCATATGTATATAGACCAGCCACCTCAAAACATGTCACCCATCATTTGTATATAGACCAGCCACTTCAAAACAGGTCATCCATCATATGTATATAGACCAGCCACTTCAAAACATGTCCCCCATCGTATGGATATAGACCACCCACCTCAAAACATGTCACCCATCATTTGTATATAGACCAGCCACTTCAACACAGGTCACCCATCATATGTATATAGACCAGCCACTTCAAAACATGTCACCCATCATATGTATATAGACCAGCCACTTCAAAACAGGTCACCCATCATATGTATATAGATCAGCCACTTCAAAACATGTCACCCATCATATGTATATAGACCAGCCACCTCAAAACATGTCCCCCATCGTATGTATATAGACCAGCCACCTCAAAACATGTCACCCATCATTTGTATATAGACCAGCCACTTCAAAACAGGTCACCCATCATATGTAAATAGACCAGCCACTTCAAAACATGTCACCCATCATATGTATATAGACCAGCCACTTCAAAACATGTCCCCCATCGTATGTATATAGACCAGCCACCTCAAAACATGTCACCCATCATTTGTATATAGACCAGCCACTTCAAAACAGGTCACCCATCATATGTAAATAGACCAGCCACTTCAAAACATGTCACCCATCATATGTATATAGACCAGCCACTTCAAAACATGTCCCCCATCGTATGTATATAGACCAGCCACCTCAAAACATGTCACCCATCATTTGTATATAGACCAGCCACTTCAAAACAGGTCACCCATCATATGTATATAGACCAGCCACTTCAAAACATGTCACCCATCATATGTATATAGACCAGCCACTTCAAAACATGTCACCCATCATATGTATATAGACCAGCCACCTCAAAACATGTCACCCATCATATGTATATAGACCAGCCACTTCAAAACATGTCACCCATCATATGTATATAGACCAGCCACTTCAAAACATGTCACCCATCATATGTATATAGACCAGCCACCTCAAAACATGTCACCCATCATATGTATATAGACCAGCCACTTCAAAACATGTCACCCATCATATGTATATAGACCAGCCACCTCAAAACATGTCACCCATCATTTGTATATAGACCAGCCACTTCAAAACATGTCACCCATCATTTGTATATAGACCAGCCACTTCAAAACATGTCACCCATCATATGTATATAGACCAGCCACTTCAAAACATGTCACCCATCATATGTATATAGACCAGCCACCTCAAAACATGTCACCCATCGTATGTATATAGACCAGCCACTTCAAAACATGTCCCCCATCGTATGTATATAGACCAGCCACCTCAAAACATGTCACTCATCATTTGTATATAGACCAGCCACTTCAAAACAGGTCACTCATCATATGTATATAGACCAGCCACTTCAAAACATGTCCCCCATCGTATGTATATAGACCAGCCACCTCAAAACATGTCACCCATCATTTGTATATAGACCAGCCACTTCAAAACAGGTCACCCATCATATGTATATAGACCAGCCACCTCAAAACATGTCACCCATCATATGTATATAGACCAGCCACCTCAAAACATGTCACCCATCATATGTATATAGACCAGCCACTTCAAAACATGTCACCCATCATATGTATATAGACCAGCCACCTCAAAACATGTCACCCATCATATGTATATAGACCAGCCACTTCAAAACATGTCACCCATCATATGTATATAGACCAGCCACCTCAAAACATGTCACCCATCATATGTATATAGACCAGCCACCTCAAAACATGTCACCCATCATATGTATATAGACCAGCCTCTTCAAAACACGTCACCCATCATATGTATATAGACCAGCCACTTCAAAACATGTCACCCATCATATGTATATAGACCAGCCACCTCAAAACATGTCACCCATCATATGTATATAGACCAGCCACTTCAAAACATGTCCCCCATCGTATGTATATAGACCAGCCACCTCAAAACATGTCACCCATCATGTGTATATAGACCAGCCACTTCAAAACAGGTCACCCTTCATATGTATATAGACCAGCCACTTCAAAACATGTCACCCTTCATTTGTATATAGACCAGCCACTTCAACACAGGTCACCCATCATATGTATATAGAAGTGGTTGGTCTATATTATTCTGGTAGGTGACCTGTTTTGAAGTGGTTGGTCTATGTTATTCTGGTAGGTGACCTGTTTTGAAGGGTCTGGTCTATATACAAATGATGGGTGACACGTTTTGAGGTGGTTGGCCTATATTATTCTGGTAGGTGACCTGTTTTGAAGTGGTTGGTCTATATCATTATGTGAGATGACATGTTTTGAAGTGGTTGGTCTATATAATTCTGGTAGCTGACCTGTTTTGAAGTGGTTGGTCTATATACAAATGATGGGTGACACGTTTTGAGGTGGTTGGCCTATATTATTCTGGTAGGTGACCTGTTTTGATGTGGTTGGTCTATATCATTATGTGAGATGACATGTTTTGAAGTGGTTGGTCTATATAATTATGGTAGCTGACCTGTTTTGAAGTGGTTGGTCTATATACAAATGATGGGTGACATGATTTGAGGTGGCTGGCCTATATTAATCTGATAGGTGACCTGTTTTGAAGTGGTTGGTCTATATACAAATGATGGGTGACATGTTTTGAGGTGGCTGGCCTATATTATTCTGGTAGGTGACCTGTTTTGAAGTGGTTGGTCTATATTATTCTGGTAGGTGACCTGTTTTGAAGTGGTTGGTCTATATTATTCTGGTAGGTGATTTGTTTTGAAGTGGCTGGTCTATATACAAATGATGGGTGATGTTTTGAGGTGGCTGGTCTATATAATTCTGATAGGTGACCTGTTTTGAAGTGGTTTGTCTATATTATTCTGGTAGGAGACTTGTTTTGAAGTGGCTGGTCTATATACAAATGATGGGTGACATGTTTTGAGGTGGCAGGCCCATATTATTCTGATAGGTGACCTGTTTTGAAGTGGTTGGTCTATATCATTATGTGAGATGACATGTTTTGAAGTGGTTGGTCTATATAATTCTGGTAGCTGACCTGTTTTGAAGTGGTTGGTCTATATACAAATGATGGGTGACATGATTTGAGGTGGCTGGCCTATATTATTCTGGTAGGTGACCTGTTTTGAAGTGGTTGGTCTATATCATTCTGGTAGGTGACCTGTTTTGAAGGGGGTGGTCTATATACAAATGATGGGTGACATGTTTTGAGGTGGCTGGCCTGTATTATTCTGGTAGGTGACCTGTTTTGAAGTGGTTGGTCTATATTATTCTGGTAGTTGACCTGTTTTGAAGGGTCTGGTCTATATACAAATGATGGGTGACATGTTTTGAGGTGGTTGGCCTATATTATTCTGGTAGGTGACCTGTTTTGAAGTGGTTGGTCTATATAATTCTGGTAGCTGTCTTGTTTTGAAGTGGTTGGTCTATATACAAATGATGGGTGACATGTTTTGAGGTGGCTGGCCTATATTATTCTGGTAGGTGACCTGTTTTGAAGTGGTTGGTCTATATTATTCTGGTAGGTGACCTGTTTTGAAGTGGTTGGTCTATATCATTCTGGTAGGTGACCTGTTTTGAAGGGGCTGGTCTATATACAAATGATGGGTGACATGTTTTGTGGTGGCTGGCCTATATTATTCTGGTAGGTGACCTGTTTTGAAGTGGTTGGTCTATATTATTCTGGTAGGAGACTTGTTTTGAAGTGGCTGGTCTATATACAAATGATGGGTGACATGTTTTGAGGTGGCAGGCCCATATTATTCTGATAGGTGACCTGTTTTGAAGTGGTTGGTCTATATCATTATGTGAGATGACATGTTTTGAAGTGGTTGGTCTATATAATTCTGGTAGCTGACCTGTTTTGAAGTGGTTGGTCTATATACAAATGATGGGTGACATGATTTGAGGTGGCTGGCCTATATTATTCTGGTAGGTGACCTGTTTTGAAGTGGTTGGTCTATATCATTCTGGTAGGTGACCTGTTTTGAAGGGGGTGGTCTATATACAAATGATGGGTGACATGTTTTGAGGTGGCTGGCCTGTATTATTCTGGTAGGTGACCTGTTTTGAAGTGGTTGGTCTATATTATTCTGGTAGTTGACCTGTTTTGAAGGGTCTGGTCTATATACAAATGATGGGTGACATGTTTTGAGGTGGTTGGCCTATATTATTCTGGTAGGTGACCTGTTTTGAAGTGGTTGGTCTATATAATTCTGGTAGCTGTCTTGTTTTGAAGTGGTTGGTCTATATACAAATGATGGGTGACATGTTTTGAGGTGGCTGGCCTATATTATTCTGGTAGGTGACCTGTTTTGAAGTGGTTGGTCTATATTATTCTGGTAGGTGACCTGTTTTGAAGTGGTTGGTCTATATCATTCTGGTAGGTGACCTGTTTTGAAGGGGCTGGTCTATATACAAATGATGGGTGACATGTTTTGTGGTGGCTGGCCTATATTATTCTGGTAGGTGACCTGTTTTGAAGTGGTTGGTCTATATTATTCTGGTAATTGACCTGTTTTGAAGTGGTCTATATACAAATGATGGGTGACATGTTTTGAGGTGGCTGGCCTATATTATTCTGGTAGGTGACCTGTTTTGTTGTTCGCCACAACATTGCGACATACTTTACCATTCCGATTTGTTTTTTATTGCACGCCGTAACATCGCTACAAAGTTTTCAATTCAGATTTGCCGTTTCTTTATTCGCCATAAGATCACGATAAACTTTTCCATTCTGATCTGCTTTATCTCCGTTCGCCAAAACTTCATCACAAAGCTTAAACTTTATACAGATTGTTTTTATTTCTTCTATGTTACTTATTACTCAAGTAAAATGTACTCAAGTAAAATGTGGATTTTATGTCAAAGGACCACTTAACAAGTTATTTTGCTAAGTACATGTATAAAACTTTTAGTGGAACCTTATTTTTTCAATCGGTAGCACGGCGGATTTGTAACGGGAGGCCCCGGGTTCAATCCTCCATGGTGCCACTGAGTTTCGTCGGTGTGTTCTTGGGCAAGACACTTTCCCTAGCTTAGCCTCGTCCATCGGATGGGGACGTAAACGGTCCCATGTATCGGTCTATCCTGCGAGCACGTTAAAGAACCATTGGAATCTATTCGATATAAGAGTAGGGCACAGTTCCCGGATTCCTATGTATCCTTCCCCTCTCTCTGGGGCGGCTCTAAATAACCTATATTGTGTTGATGAGCCGTTAAACAACATTCAATTCAATTCAATTATTTAAAAAAAATATAAAAAGCCAAAATATGTACTATTGTGTTGCAAGAACATTTTTAAATTCCAAACATCATGATAACTTCAATATTTAAAACCGGAACAATTAAAATTGTGTCCCAAGTGCAAAATGATATCAATATTACTCTGCATTAACATGACCATCATGATGACAAGTCAATTTAATAGTTTAAGTCATTGTGAATTATTATATTATAAGGAACTATCTACAAATTTAACAAATATAAAATCTACTTTGAAATTTAAGCACAGTCATACTTTAAATAACGTATTTAAAAGTCAAAAAATGACAAAGATAATTAATTCTTAATATCAGAATAATATAAGTGTACAGTCATGTAGAAACACAATTTATGATAGATTTGGTGGGAAATTAAGCTGGATAATCTTGCTGACTGGGTCAGTTAATTATTATTACCAGGTAGTATGCAATTTCCTTTGATATGATGCAGTATCATGCAGTATCCTGCAGAGATTATTCTATTAGAAACACATGTGTTCAAGAAATTGTGGTATTTTTGCATAAATAACCAGTTATCATGTGTCTATATAGGCAATGGTGTTCCTGTTGTCAACAGTGTACTATTTTTCAATGAAATTGTAACAATTTAAAACAATGAATTTGAATGAGTTTATTTGAGTGAATATTCTGAAGGGGAATTGTTCCACACCTGTATATTGTAAGTATATAACTGTTTTATTTTTATTTTTATATGTCGGAAAATAGCAAGTTTTGCATTTTTCATCTGGTTAGGTAACAGTCGCCTGGAACTTTCGGAATCAGCCCCAGACCATCATCAGACCCATAACCTGACCTCCATTGGTAAATGTTTAAATTTATGTTTGTGGGTCTGTCCTAAGGGTCTGGTGCTGATTCTAAGATATCCAGGCACCAAGTGCCTATTGGACTGCTACAGTTAGGATGATGTTCGACATTTCCATGAAAATGGGAGTAATGCAGGAATGACAGCGCTCGACATCTCCATGAACATGTGAGTAATGCAGAAATGACTGCGGTCGACATCTCCATGAAAATGAGAGTAATGCAGAATTGACAGCGGTCGACATCTCCATGAAAATAGGAGTAATGCAGAAATGACAGCGGTCGACATCTCCATAAAATGAGAGTAATGCATGAATGACAGCGGTCGACATCTCCATAAAATGGGAGTAATGCATGAATTACAGCGGTCGACATCTCCATAAAATGAGAGTAAAGCAGAAATGACAGCGCTCGATATCTCTATGAAATGACTGTAATGCAGGAATAACAACGGTCGACATCTCTGTAAAAGTGAGAGTAATGCGCAATGACCGCGCTCGACATCTCCATAAAAATGGGAGTGATGCAGAAATGACAGCGCTCATCATTTCTGTGAAAATGAGAGTCATGCAGAAATGACAGTGCTCGACGTCTCCATGAAAATGAGAGTAATGCAGAAATGGCAGCGCTCGACAGCTCCATGAAAATGAGAGTAATGCAGAAATGACAGCGGTCGACATCTCCATAAAAATGGGAGTAATGCAGAAATGACAGCGGTCGACATCTCCATGATAATGGGAGTAATGCAGGAATGGCAGCGCTCGACATGTCCATGAAAATGAGAGTAATGCAGGAATGACAGCGGTCGACATCTCCATAAAATGGGAGAAATACAGAAATGACAGCGGTCGACATCGCCATGAAAATGAGAGTAATGCAGAATTTACAGCAGTCAACATCTCCATGAAAATAGGAGTAATGCAGAAATGACAGCAGTCGACATCGCCATGATAATGGGAGTAATGCAGAAATGACAGCGGTCGACATCTCCATAAAATGAGAGTAATGCATGAATGACAGCGGTCGACATCTCCATAAAATGGGAGTAATGCAGAAATGACAGCGGTCAACATCTCCATGAAAATAGGAGTAATGCAGAAATGACAGCGGTCGACATCTCCATAAAATGTGAGTAATGCAGAAATGACAGCGGTCGACATCTCTATGATAATGGGAGTAATGCAGGAATGGCAGCGCTCGACATGTCCATGAAAATGAGAGTAATGCAGGAATGACAGCGGTCAACATCTCCATGATAATGGGAGTAATGCAGGAATGGCAGCGCTCGCCATGTCCATGAAAATGAGAGTAATGCAGGAATGACAGCGGTCGACATCTCCATAAAATGGGAGAAATACAGAAATGACAGCGGTCGACATCTCCATGAAAATGAGAGTAATGCAGAATTGACAGCGGTCGACATCTCCATGAAAATAGGAGTAATGCAGAAATGACAGCAGTCGACATCGCCATGATAATGGGAGTAATGCAGAAATGACAGCGGTCGACATCTCCATAAAATGAGAGTAATGCATGAATGACAGCGGTTGACATCTCCATAAAATGGGAGTAATGCAGAAATGACAGCGGTCAACATCTCCATGAAAATGGGAGTAATGCAGAAATGACAGCGGTCGACATCTCCATAAAATGTGAGTAATGCAGAAATGACAGCGGTCGACATCTCCATGAGCACACGTAAAACAATGGACGTGAGACATATACCCGTGAGGAATTTCCTAACTAGGCATGGGACCCTTACGAGACATTTTAAAACGTCAACTTTGGTCGGACACCCGCAACACCCCCCATAACAAATCGTAAGGATATACTTTAAATCGAGAGCATTTATTTAGTGTCGATTTGTTTAAATCGTTCCATTTATTTAAATTTGGTGCAGTCCATGTTAAATAGTGAAAAAAATGCAAATGAAGTTTGCTGCAAAGTTGCCGCACACTTTTACCATGCAAATGAGGTCTGCGGCAAAGTTGCGGTGAACATCGCCGGAACATCACCAGAACCTCATTTGCATATTTGTACGCTGCGTCCATGATAAAAGTGTACCGCAACATAGCCGCAAACTTGTTCGCCGCAGCTTTGCAGCAATGTTTGCCGCACAGTTGCAGCAAATAGTCGCCAGAAGCCTATATTTTTGGTAAGGGAATGTTTTACATAGCTGATAAACAGGTTGTGTGTAAACATTACAACTAGGCGCGTTCAAAATTGAGTAGACCATGGTATAACTGCCGAATCTGTCATTTATAACACGTCTGAAATATACCGGCATTTATAGCACGGTTTAGGCTCAGACCTTCAGGTTTATGAAAAATTAAACGTAAGCAAGAACAAAGGAAAACAATTAATAAATACAATAAATAATCTATAATAAAACATTTCTGTGTTCTAATTAAAGATTGTTTCGAACATAAATAGTCAGCTCTGAATTAATACAATAGTATGTATTAATACAGAAATCAGGAAATTATAATGGGGTCCGAATCGCCCACGGTCCGAATCAGCCAGGTACCGAACGTTTAAGTGGCCTAATTTCAATGTAAAGTGGCTAACTTGTAAAATACATTGTACTACATTTCTACAAAGTGTTTTCACTATATGATCATGGATCGCAACAGTTACCAGGGCTTCCACTAAGGTTCAAATGTAAGAACTTCCTGTGTATCAAATTTGGAAGTTCATGGGGAAAATTTAGGAAGTTCCAGTGTTTGGGCATGGCATTCATAGTCTTTGAGTCAGTGAATCCACGTGGTAGTGAGGGAAACAACACATCTAAATTGTTAAAAAGAAAAAAAGGATAATTATAATCATCTATATGTTTATAAAAGAAAATATTTGATGACCTCATTATATAAACGGTTTCAAACTAAAAATACTTAATTTCCCTTTGCGTGCCATACCCCACCCATACGTTTTATACAGTAAATTACATTTTGCAAACAGTTTTCAATTTATCAGTCCAGGAAAGCTTTTAAATTGGCATACATTAATGAAAGGTATGTAAAACTGTCAAGTGTAGGAATAAATGTAACAGATTCTTTAATTTATTATCAAAGCAATCGATCGTTTTTGCCAGTGATAATTTCACTTCCGTGTTTAGTCTCCATTTGCGAAGAGTTCTCTCCCCTAGGTTAGAGATTATTAAATATTGTTTGTCGTACTTCGTTTAAATTTGTAACTTTGATAAATACAGAAAAATGACACAAAGATATAAAAGAAATAGCCTTAATTTAATATAATCTGTTTGTGTAAGGAGTTTCAACTTTGTGGTTAATAAATATAAATTAAGCAATTTGGCGTTCATTTTGTGAAATGCGCGGCTAGGCCAATTATCTAACACGCTCTCCTCTCACCAGTCATGCGTGTGACCCTTGATAAAAACTGGACAAAACCGGATTTACCTGTCAATTACAGGCTCCACTGAGTTTTAATTGCTTTACAACTTGTTACGTCGGCAGTCTCAAATGAAATTAGATTAGATGGGCGGGGCTATAATCGGTAATTTACAGATTATGGGACGTCCGTAGTAAACGATCGCGGCGTACTTTGAAGTTTTTGGAAGTACACTGTACGCCTTTGATGTTAATTTTCGCCGTACAACTACGATTTTTGGACGTAATTTACGGCCGTACGCCCATTAACGGAAGCCCTGAGTTACCAAAAGACAGAATTGCTCCCATGTGCAGTCTATTGTGTGTGTTCGATTGCGCAATGCGACAATGTGTATACAAAATGACGTCATCACTTTCTGTGTACTCCATATGGCTGGTAACTAGCCTCTCCCAATTGCTAATCTATGTGTCTCGATTTTGATGGTAAATCGTCGTTGTCACGCTTTAAGCATTTCTAACGCAGACACCGGCTCCCACTACAGGAGTTTTAGTTTCGTAATTCTGATTTGTTTTCTTTAAAACAGTTTTCTGTGCAACGTTTCCGTTATGACTGGTTAGAGCAGAGTTTCAGAAATAATTTGAAAGGCTCTCCGACTCCTTGACAAATTCCTATTGAATATGTGCAGCAGAATATGTAAAGAGTACAAATGCGACACTAAGGCTTTCTAGAAAATATGGGAAATTTGCTGGCATTTCAAAGTGACAACAAATGCAGGAATATGCTGAACATGTCAACAACTGCACAGCGCACAATGTTAAAACAACACTAGGGGCATATGTGAGTGAATACATTGGTATACATTTTATTTGTAAACACCCGATTTGAACATTAAGTCGTCTGGGCCGGAAACTTTCAAGATTATGCAAATTAGCGCGTGTTAGAATCAGTGACGTCACAGTAGTAAATATTGACATGATTTGCAGACGACTAATGACGACTCAAATAATTTCTGGAAGACTCGGATTGCTTTCACTTTGTACTAACACTTTTGTGAGTTGATGTTGAGCTAGTTTAAATGATTAATTATGGACAACTCGAATACAATTGCTTTCACTTCTTGCGAACACTTTTGTGAGTTTATGTTGAGCAAGTTAAATGATTAAAGGGGTTGATGCACTATTTCCAAACACAGTTTACTTTAAAGGGCTCTGGAAAACTTGAAAAAAGCTGAAAGAATTATCAAAATGCCATGAAAAATAAAGGAGATATGACATATTGAAAATTTGCAAAGAACATAAATCTTTGAACGATGACGTCATCGCGCCGTTTTACCATATATGGCATATTGACATAATTTTAAAGCAAAGAAAACCACTGCAAATTGATTAAAGATAAATATACAGATGTAAAATGTATACATTTTAGTATTATTTTTCATTTGCAGTGATTTTCTTTGCTTTAAAAGACATTTTATCAATATGCCATATATGGTAAAACGGCGCGATGACGTCATCATTCAAAGATGGCCGCCTCCATTTATGTTCTTTGCAAATTTTCAATAGGTCATATCTCCTTTATTTTTCATGGCATTTTGATAATTCTTTCAGCTTTTTTCAAGTTTTTCAGAGCCCTTTAAAATACACTGTGTTTGAAAATAGTGCATCAACCCCTTTAATTATTTATGGACAAACCACCCTCGCCGCGAACCAAGGAATTGTACAAATCCTTGCGCGAACGGAAAGCGGTTCTTCAGTCTACACGCTAAAAAATCTACAAAATATCCCCCCCGCACCCCCACCCTGAAAAAAAAAGAGGAAAAGTTTCCTCAGATAGACCCCCCTCTCCTGAAAAGTCTAGACTACAAGCGACCCCACCCCAACACTCCCAGCCATCATGACCATATCGGATAGATATCGCTAATTGGTCCGAATGTCGGCACATCAGCCCAGTATAGCTGTCATAGACATCGTGCAGTTATGCAGACTGCCGTTCTGTTACCGATATCAGTAACAGAGCGGCAAGGCCGGATAACTATCCATTATCTGTATAAAAGAAACATATCGGTCCGATATAGGCTTGCTGACTGGGTTTGAATGTTCTTTTTATGATTTGCTGAAAAGATATTGGTCAGATGTCGGCTAAATGTTGGATATGCCGACGTCGGGCTGATGTAGAGCCGATTAATTTAATATTTTCCAAATTTTGTTTGTATGGCATGCTAAATTGATTGTTCAGTGCATTAATCTGAATGAATATAGCACATTTCTTCTAATGTCTGTTATTATATCTCGGGCCAACGTCAGGCCGACGTAGTTTGTATCAGTTGATACCATATATCGGGCTGCTGTCGGTCCGATATAACACACCATGAATCCTTAAAGGGAGGTGATGACATGTCATTTTGAATATTGTTAATGTGAATAGATATTCCTCGCAAATGTCATTTTTAACATTGCAAAATGATTCTACCTACATTCACAAGAGTTTTATTTATTGCTAATGAGTATTTTTCCAATCGAGCTAATTGAGATAAGCACTACAAAAGGATATATATATAAGGTAGTCAGTATTCATTAAATCGATTTGAAAAAAAATTGGACGGAGTTAAACGCCCGATAACCTTGTATGTTGCGAAAAATATACATGTATTTTGGATTGGTAATCCGATGATCTAGATACATACTGTGCTAGCTGGATGGTGACAATAGAACGAATTTGATGTTTATCTGTCATAATGGGCCCACTTCGGGTCGAAACTATATCGGATACATATTGGATAGATAACTAACCGACTTTTGGACCAATGATGGAAAGTAAACTAAAACGATGTCTGACCGATGATGGATAGTAAACTAAAACGATATTGGACCAATGTGTAGCCGACAAGATATCAGTCCGACTTGAAGCCGATGGGCACGCCTATCTCAGGCCAATATCGTTTGCAATACTGGTCCGATTTAAAAAAAATATTGGGCCGTTGAAGGCTAGATGATATAGGATTGCTGGCTGGGTCCTCACCCCCTATATTTGTTCATTTAAAAATACCTCCCCCCACCCACCCCACACACACCGACCGACCCACACAACTCACACACACGCCTGTGTGTACTACGGTGTGGTATTCCAGTGTGGCAGCACTATAGACTGCAGATAGATACATTACACTAAATACAATCTGAGTCCAGATTCTATTGTGCCCATACAGGTGGGTGTCCTATCGTTTAAAATATGGCGGATGGTCTGGTTCTCATTTATTTGACTCAGATACTGATTTGTAAGTCATATCTGTGGTATGGTAAATATGACCTCATTATAGAATTTAAAAACCGAAACTGTTTGTATTGGTTTTATGACATGGTTATGGACCAGTGGTACGATTCACCAGAACACAACAGACCAGAACAGAGATGAAACACCAGGATTTACTGGAACTGCTTTTTCAGTGAAAAGCAGAAATGAGATTTACACTACAGAAGGGCTGCATCACACTGAACATCTTCAAGAAAAGAGTCATCTATCCTTTGTTTATATTTAAATGGTTGTCTGTGACTGATAGTTGCATTATTCTGTCAGGCATTTACAACCAGCATTGGATGGTGACACTAGCATCTTTTAGGAGTAGCCCATTGGGTCACACACAGATTGGATTTCTTCAAACCCATACACTGAAGTGAATGCAACTTGCCATCTTGTACAGACGGTTCTTATTCAAGGTAAGTTCAGGACAGATGGTCTGTGTTGTTAGAATTAACACAATTATCCCCATCTCTCATCTATTTGTGAATCATATTTAGTGTAATCGGCTAAATAATAAATGATATAAACATAGAATATATCAACATTTCTGGCAAAATAAAAAAAAGTAAAAAAGCAATTGGAACAATGTATGTATATATGTATAAACTTAAAGTTAACAATCTTTCAGTTTAGTTATATCACGACAGTGTATACTTGAAGCTGTGAGGTAAATGCTGAATTTGGCAGTTTATTTTCTTTAAAGCTTGTCTAAAACTTTTTAATCTAATTATACTTAGTTGCAAAAGAAAGTGTATACAGCTCAGTTGTGAAAGAAAGGGTGCAATGATATTTTTTTAGAATAAAATGTATAAATTCCAAAATTAATATACGTCATGTTTGGTACCAAAGTTGTTATCATTCTATTGCCAATATGATGTTGTCATTTTTTTCAATAGGTTGAATCATTAAGGGCTGTTGTTTGATAAAAAGGATAGGGGTGTAAAGTAAAATTTTCAGTGTAAATTTTCTTTTGCGACTGAGTATATAATTGAATTCATTATTATCATAATCAAAACACGCTTTGAACATATTGTTTGCCTGTTTTAATCAGTGCCCACTCAGTATGAACAATATGATAAATGCAATTTGCCCCTTTCAAATTGTATATTGCATTTAATGATTTATTCATTCTTCTTATTATTATTGAGGCCCACAGGAAAATGGAAGGGGTACAACTTCCTTTGTTCCCTGAAAATATGAGTCAGTGTTCCCTTGTTCCCATCAACTATTTTGCTTTTTTCCCAACATTATTTGTCCACTGTTCCCCTGTTCTCTGAAAGTATTTTTAATGTTTAAAATATTTGCTAATGTTCCCCAAAATTCATTCTGGCCTACAGTAATTATAGTTGCAACACTTTTTGTGATTTTTTTTTTTAATATTAAAACTAGATGTCAGAATTTTATTTCCTGTAAAGTCGTGTTCCATTGTTCCCTAAATATATGTGTCAATGTTCTCTTTTACCCTGAAAATAACCCCATTGTTTCCTTGTTCACCAAATATAAATGGCCATTTTCCCCAAAACCCCTGAGAGGACCTCATTATTGAGTTACTTTCAATTTGACAAGTTATTCCAAGGATTTGTCAATAAGTCCTTGGTTATTCGTATTGTTCTTTGATTGAGTTTTATCTGTTTAAAATTTACATTTTCTGTGCTCGCCTCAAGGTTTTACCTTAGTTCATATTAATTGAGTTGCTTTCAATCGACAATTTATTTGTGTTGTTCTTTCATTGATTTTTATCAGTTTAAAATTTACTTTTACATTTTATGTGCTCGCCTCAAGGTTTTACCTTAGTTCATATTACGAATTTGGTACCCAATTGAAGAAGTTATAGAGAAAGTTTTTACCGGAATCGGGGCGAAAAGTGAGAGTTTGCTGTTTTTATCGAAAACGCACACAAGCTAAACAGCTGATTCTCGACCGTGAGTTTCTTAGGCTCTTTGGAAACGTTTTTTTCCTGTCTGGTGGTACGCAACTGTACTGAAGTATACAGTTCGCCAAGAATTTATAAAAAAAGAAAAATCCTGGAGTTCGCGCAATCCGCGGCGAATGCGCTGATGTGTAACTATTACAATTTAGGTGTTCTATCGAGGCACCGTACAGGTGGCGGCGCTTTTCAATAATTACCGACAACTCTTACATTCAGAAATGTCAAAACATCGAGAATTTATCGGAGTAATTCCTGCATTTCTATCTCGAAAGTAAAACGACAAGAGAATATGGCTTCAAGACACCTCCCCAGATCAATCACGCACCGGGGCAAAACTGCGTCTGAACAGGAGAGGGAAAACTTTGAGAAAAGTCAGGTAGGTTTCAATTTTACAGAACATAGTTAGCCTTAGTCTCATTTATTTGACGTCTTTTGGTGCTTTTTTTTTTTTACATACGGACGTTTATAGAATTGTTAGATGCACCCTAGACGGAGGATGGCATATATCAAAAATCGTCTTGCCGTTCAAAGATGTGTATTTTTTGCACTAAGGTAGGCTATTTAGTTAAATTATTTGTTGTTGTTTTTAAAGTTTTCTGTAAAATATAAAATTATGTATGAAGATCTACCACAGAATCGCTTTAGCAAATGCTCAAATACACCGCAGGGCAGGGTCACATAAAATTTAAGCCATATGTGTAAACATATTTAGAAACCTTATATGGTAAATTGAACCATAAAACCATGGCATCTGCAACTGGACACCTTATTTCTTATTTATAAAAATATAAAGATCTGCCTGAGCATCTCTTTCTCTTAATTCCATGTCTTTACAGATGATACCACCATATATCTCTTTCTTACAATGGCTCATTCCAAGTATCTTCAGCATGATCTTTTAACAGCTTGTAAAGTGGGAAGCTAAGTAAATGGATATATGAAATTCAACCCTTTTAAGTCAGCCAAATCAGCCACATAACGTATCGCAACATTATAACCGCTTACTTTCTTCATAATACAGAATTAGAGTCAATCTCATCACCTAAATGTCTAGCAATCTCAAATGATCTATCCTGGAATAAACATATATTGATTCAGTCACAAAAAAATGGTTATCAAACATAGACTTTCTCAGTCAAAATATTAAAGTTCACTCAGAAAAACTTAGTGAGCAGCATACAAGCCTTGAGTAGTGCTCTCCTATTTGGTCCCAGTGCACTGAATCATGTATCAGTCTGATAGAATCTGTTCAGAAACGAACTGCTCTCTGGCTAAAAAGCGATAACAGCCGCACCTTGACCGAGCTGTCAAAAATACTGGTCATGTTTTATAATATCACCAATTATCTTGTAGCTATCTCTCCAGAATACTGTCTTGTTTTAAATACTAGACCCAGTCAAACACAGCATCCAAGCATGGCATAGCATCAGATCGAAACAGTCACGGAATACTATAAGTATCGGACTGTTGTCCACTGTGATTCAATGCCCCCTAGTATAGTGGCACTACCATTACCACAGCTCAGCCTGGTTATTAGTCAGGTTGGACATGTCTCCACTTAGAAACCTGCCCTGTTTTTATATTTTAACACATCCTGTAAACATTTCTCTTTATTCTTTCATCTTTTAAATTCTCAATAACATTCTTGTCACTGACACATACAAGTCGACTATGCATTTCACGGTGCAAAGACGTCTAATATGAATCAAGATATTTTTTTTTACTTTCTATATATTTCCATACCTGATATGATTGAATAGAATGAAAACGGACGCTCCTGAATCTGCTGAAATATTCGCGTAGCCATCCTCTAAGCTTTGCAAAGCAAAAATATCATTTTGACCCCCACTGTTTACATGTAATTTTATTGACAGTCGAAAACCAAAATGGTGATCAGTCAGAGCTCTAACCTTAAACAGTTACAAGTTTTATAACTGCTGAAGTCATTAAAACGCCAAATTAGTATCTCTCTTTGGTTTAGAGTAGCAGTTACCTTTCCCTAGTAACCATGTGTAACCTAAATCAGTTACTAAGATCATTTGCTAATGAATTGAAATAGTTGCCAAATGTGCTGTGTTTATTTATGTTGTAACTTATTATCAAGGATAAATAAATCTGCATCCAGATCCAATTAGCAGTTGTTCAATAATTATCATGTTGGAGCCTACAAAATGATTTTTAATGCATTTTGTTGCATAACAGTAGGTAACTTGAGAGGCCTTGCTCATTGGATTTTCATCGATGCTCATAGAATTTTATTGCATGGTTGTAAAGTTGAATAATAACCCTACCTGGAGAAAATTGTCATATATGTAGGAAAATTCCTGTACAGAAGATAGAATGCATGTAAACTGGAGTGATTTTGTGGTAGTAATTGATTCTGGTTACTATACGAGTTTTAGGTCTTTTTAGCTGGCCTATTCGAAGAATAAGAGAGCTTAAGCCTTATGTAATCACCCCGGGGTCGGCATTGGCGTCGGCGTCCCACATCAAGGTTTGCGTGTAAGCTGTGTTTACAAGTCTATATCTCTTACATTTCTTATCCTAGCACAACCAAATTTGGCCATGGGCTTCCTTATAGCATTATCTTAAGGGCTGTTCTTACCCTAGCAAAATCATATTTGGCCATTAACTTCCTTATAGCATTATCTTAAGGGCTGCTTAAGTAATTTTGGTTCCTGTAACCCCTGAGCTCCCATGGAACCCAAATTCTAATAGCCCTTAAAATGTGTCTGTTTCACATCAAATTTTGCGTATCAGCTGTGTTTACAGGTCTATATCTCTTGCATTTCTTGTCCTAGATGCACTAAATTTTGGAATTGGTTTCCTTATAGTATGTTGTAAAGGGTTGGGTAATTAATTTTGTCTTCTACAAATTCTGGGCTCCCATGGAACCCAAATAGTGATGGCCCATAAAATGTGCAATAAAGGCAGATCTAGGTTTCCATGCTTAAATTTGGTTTGGGATTTCTTATAGCATTATGCATCTTATAATTCACTCATATTGGGGCATGGGGTCCCTCCTCCACGCAGCCCCCACTCCCACCCACCCCCCACACCTCAACTTTTTTTTACTTTTTTTTTTTACATATTTCTGTGTTGTTTTGGTCGATTCTTACACATATATGTTCCACCCCCCCACCCCTCCCCCTCGCCCCCACTTGAAACTCTATTTTTTCTTCTTCATATTTCTGTGTTGTTTTAGTCAATTCTTAAACATATATGTTGCCCCCTTTCCACACACCCCCCACTTGAAACTTTTTTTTCTCCATATTTCTGTGTTGTTTTAGTCAATTCTTACACATATATGTTGCTTTATTACCTATACTGATTTATTCTTGTATTTATTTACCTTATAGCAATATTTACGTCTATTATTGTCTTTATTATTTATTCTAGTTCATCCTGTAATTGCTTCTCTTAACTCTTATTTTATCTTGTGCTCACATTATAAATAACCGCGATGCAAAGTCGTTTTTCCGTTGAATCAGCGTTTTTTTCCCTTCTTTGGACGGGTCCGGTAAGGTAAACGGACCCGTCCCCAATCGCCAAAAAATAGCATTTTCCCCAATTTTGAGTAAAAACAATTCCCTATTCCAGATATTTCTTCCCAAAATTGTAAAACTTTTTAGAATAATCTTCTTAATAAAGTTTTTTACCAGGGTTTTTGACGTTTCTTCTGCTTTTCTGTGTAAATTGAAACGCAAAAAACAGCCTTGTCATCCGAGGACGACGCCATGTTGTTTATGCGTTGCAGAAACGCTTTACCGCTTGTATGTTATCGAAACGCTTTTCTACTATGTAACAAGCGCCTCAGTGAGCGATGGGTTAATACTAAATAAATGACGAATAACAGAAATCGTCTGGGCCAGGAAACTCTTTCCTCGGTCATGAGAATATGCAGAGAATCTGGTGCAACCCTAAATGACAATGAACTTAACAGCATTGTTAACATTTTCAGGGACAACAAAAACAGGGATTTTTTTTTTCTCAATTTTGAGAAAAATCACATGTTTTTCCCCAATTTGACCGGTCACGGACCCATTCCCAAAATGGTGGAAAAAAACGCTGTGAATGATTGTCATATTTTGGCAGATCAACGTATACTATAGATGTAGATGTAGACAACAAGACGATGTGTCGGGCACAAAATACAGGTCCTTGTCCCCAAGGTCAAACTTAAAGGTCAAAGGTCACTTCGGATCATTTGTCACTTACAGTGACATTTCTTGTTATATTTGATAAATTCAAAGGAGACTTAATGCAGACTATTTGATTGGCCGATAACTTAATTTCTCTCAAATATACTCACGGTCGATGAAAACCCACCACAAAACAAATTCTTCTAAAAGTTAGCATTTGAGGCATTTTGTACAAAATATGATATAATCAATATAATGAGTCGACATTTAACATTTTTCACATGCATATCTGGACTTAGTGCATTCCACATTGTTGTTATCTGGACTTAGTGCATTCCACATTGTTGTTATGAAATGCACATGCATTTCTATTATTTTTTAGTTAAATCGCACAAAGCAATAATTTTCTCGGAAACATTCATTGCCCAATACTAAGAGAAGTCAAACAATAAACATTAAAATCAATTGGAATGTGTTAAGGGACAGATTAATGCAGTTTGAAATTAAGTTGAATATTTGTCTTTGTATGATTATCCATAGATGAAAAGGTAAATAACTGCATTAACTGCTTGTCATACAAGCCTAGCAGTAACCATGTAAGACAAGTTACATGTAGGTATCAAGATTAAAACTAAAAAAATAACATATGGAGTTAATGGTGCGTTTTCATTGACATCAGTATATTTTAAACATGAACAAACATAAGGACATAGCCAGTCTAGTACTTACATAGACACATTATGATCAAATTGAAAGGAATATGGCAGGCTGTATAGATATATGTATTCTAACCATATTTCCCCTAATAGTAGCGCCTAGGCAAAACGCCAAGGATGCGCTCTTATGAAATTAAAAATTGTTGTTTTTATTAGTGTTAAATACAAAAGATTGAAACATAATTGAATTTTGATTTATTGAGAAGTGGGGGGGAGAAGTGGGGTGTGGGGGCGGGGTGGGAGAGAAGTGGGGGCGGGGGGAAGTGGGGTGGGGGAAGAAGTGGGGGGAAGTTGGGTGTGTGGGCGGGGGGAGAAGTGCAGTGTTTGGGCGGGGTGGGGGCAGGGGGGAGAAGTGGGGGCGGGGGTATACTATTAGGGGAGGTGCCCTTATTAGGGGAAATACAGTTATGTGTAGTAATCAGCTGCACTGTTCACTTGACCTCAATTGAGGTTTAGTAGTAAAGTGTCCACCTTGCATGATGGAGGTCGTGGGTTCGATCCCCCGTCGGTTTACTACAGTGTATTAGCCAGCCAACCGTGCGGCAGTCTTTTGCACGGCCGTTTTTGAAAAATCGCTTTGACCAATAAATTACCCCTTGGCAGAGACTCAGTAATCAGCTTGTCGCAAATTGGCATGTAGTGCGTGTTTGCAAATTATTTTGCACATCCTGTTTTCAAATTTGCACACCCAGTTCTTGAATATCTGCCTAATTAGTAATACACTGGTTTACACCAGACTTCATAATGATAAACTGACAGTAGCTTCTTTGCTTGATGTTGTGTATAATTATAGAATATGCATGTTTTATGAAAGTTACACATGTGTAATAATTATAGATGTATATAAGAATTATATTATCCAAATTAATTGTAGATGTATACATGTATAACAATTATATTATCCGAAATGATTTTATTTTTTATCAGCTAATGTTTAGTTTTATTTTAGCAGAGTTCAATTATCATAATGTTTACCTGTTAAACTCAGATTTCATGGAGGAGTAATATTTTCAGCCTGATTATTTCCAGGGAAGGTTTACAGTGCGTATGAAATCCGGGATACGACCCCACCGAGGATTGAATCCTTGACCTGAGAGTATATTTACATGATTTGAAAATATTATAAGAAAGTGGCACACTTGACTCGGCAACATTCTATTTTTGTAGGGTTTATAATAGTGATTCATTGCTTGTTTCATTTATTTCAGACTATTGCCATCAACAAGGCCATCAATTCATTAGAGACGCCAGTGAAGGAAAAACATCTTAGAAGTATCCTTAACTATTAAAACGAGAAGCTAGATTATGAAGTTGTGTGTCGTTTAGATGTTCCGAGTTCCATTTGTAGGAGTGTCATTAACTTTTCAAGTAAGCGACACAGTATGTGAGTAGAGTAGCCAAGTATATTGATTGATACTTGTATAAAATTCTAGTAAAATTATTCATAGACTAGTAACCAGGTAGATGAGTCAAAGTAGCAGGGGGAAATCTCCACCTACTACCTCTTAATGAAACCCTTGCATTTAATCTCCACGTTGAATGATTTACATGTACCCTTGCAAATTATACTTTACATAAATGTATAATCATGTTTCCTAACTTGTGTTAGTTATAGAAGTCAGCATAACCAACCCTATAATATTCCCACTCAGACTTTTTGTAAATTTGAATATTAAGATTGGTAACATGACAGTTTGATTTTTTTCCCATTGTCCAAATAGTTTGGCTCCCCCATTCCCCTTTTACCGAGAACAGTTGGCCTACCATATTTCCCCTAATGGTATAGTAGTGCTCAGGCACTATGCAAAATACCAAGGGGCCACTCTTATAAAATTTAATTTATTAGGGTTATACAAAATATCAAAAAATATATATTTTTTTGTTTATTTTTGGATACAAACGATTGAAAATGTAACTGAATTTTGAAGATTTTCAAGGATGCAGAGTTGTCCGTCGTCCGTTAACTTTTGTTTCGTAAACTTTACCAGATTTTTAATTTCAATGAAAGCTCGGACAGTTCGAAAACCAGCCAGATCGGACCAGTAACAATGGAGTCATGGTCCTTGATTTAGTTAAAAATGCTATATTTACCCCCATCTTCATTTTTCATCCAGTCTTTTTCGAACTTTACTCGGACGAGTTCGAAAACCAACCAGATCTGACCATTTATTATCCTTGATTTTCTGAAATATGCTTAGTACAGCCTCGTTAACATGATATGGCCTTCATTTTCATCGGATCTTTTCCAACCTTAACTAACCAGGTCGGACAATAACATCAGAGTTATGGCCCTTTATTTAGTTTAAAATGCTGTATTTTAACTCAAGAACATAGGGCCTTCATTTTCATCCGATCTTTACCAAACTTTACCAGATGTTTACTATCAATGAAAGCTTGGATAAATTTGATTGATAACCAACTAAATCGAAGTAGTAACACTGGAGTTATGGCCCTTGATTTAGTTAAAAAATGATGTATTTTGGGTCGTAGGACCTTCGTTTGGCCAGATTTCAGCTATTTGCAGGGATGATCAGTAGCGAACTTAGTTGTACATATCATCAGTGTGATCCGGTTGAGTGATTTTGTCGGAGTTATGGTCCTTTAAAGGTTTAAATACCCAAACTTTGTCTGGACTAGTTATCCAGATTTCAATGAAACTTTTTAGGGATGATCAGTACCATATGTATCAGGTCTAGTTAAGCATATCGTTGCTTTTATGTTGAATGATTTTTGGCGGCATTATGGCCCTTTAAAGGCTTAATATACAAATTTTGTCTGGGCTAGTTCTCCTGAAGCCCTGGCCGGATTTCAACAAAACTTTTCAGGGATGAGCAGTACCAAGCCTAGTTGTGCATATTATCGCCATGTTCCTGTTGGAAGATTTTTGGCTGAGTTATGGCCCTTTAAAGGTTTTAATACACAACATTTGTCCCGACTAGTTCTCCTGATCCCCTTGCCGGATTTCAACGAAACTTGGCAAGGATGATCAGTATCAAGCCTAGTTGTGCATATTATCGCCTTGTTCCGCTTGAATGATTTTTGGCGGAGTTATGGGCCTTTACAGCGGATATCAACGAATCTTGGTGGGGCTGATGAGTACCATGCCTAGTTTCACATGTCATCGCCATGTTCCATTTGAATGATTTCTGGCAGCGTTATGACCCTTTTAAGGTTTTAATGCACACACTTTGTCTCGACTAGTTCTCCTGAACCTCTGGCCTGATTTCAGCAAAACTTGGCAGGGATGATCAGTGCCAAGTCTATTTGCACATGTCGTCGCCATGTTCCGGTTAAATGATTTTTAGCGAATTTTTTTTCACCCTTTTGGGAATGGTACTGGTACCCATTCATTGGGAAAAATTGTGTTGTTTTGCCTTAAATTGGGATTTGTTCACTATCAAACAGAAGCAATATATTGTATGTTTAAATACTTTGCAAACACATTAGGTGTATACCTTCTCTTGTATTATTTCAATATCCTCCCCTAAAAGTATATTTTTTCCCCCTTTTTTTTTGATTCAAGTTCCCCTCTGAAATATTTACCGTAAACAAATTTAAAACTTTTTTTTTTTTTTTTGGTGAGGGTTGGGATTTTTTCACTCCAATTGGGGAAAGAACATCCTTTTTGCAGGCCTGTAGCCATGCTGAGGCACAGCGAGGCAATTGCCTCGGCAGAATTTTGCGAAGGTATCAAACATTGAAGTAGGCATTCTATTAATGGAATATCAAATAAAATCACTAAAGTAGACTTAAAGCTATTGTCTAACTTAAAATTGAAAATCTAACCCGGTATGCACTCAAACGCAGGTAATGAAATGTAGGAATCAACATCTGTTCTTGGGTAATGTCCTCAGACCCCGTTAGGAAGGAATTTCACGTGGTTAAACTTCTGGGCTGTCTACGGGCCTATTTTGCCATTGGGAATGGTACAGTTTTTATCGGTACCACTTACATAAGGGGGAAAAACACTGCATCCAAGAACAATACATGTACGTATGTCAAGATGTGAGATTGTTACACAGGGCCCTCCCTTCGTTTTGGGGGAATGGGGCCAAGGCCCCCAGGAAGGGGAATTTTGCGTTGTTTTCATATGAAAGGGGAATTTCTAAGGAACACTAATTAGTGTTGTTTTTTTTTTATTATTTAAGTGGCATCAAGAATTTACCATTCCAAATTGCAAATTGTATGCTGTTTTCCTGTTTTGGGCAATTTCTAATATTTTTTTTTATTTTTTAAGAGGGAATTTTCACAGGAAAAGGGGAAAAAATATATATACAATTGGGGGAGGGGAATGGTCAAACGACGGTCCTGTTACATGATCTGCTTTTTTTTGGTGATAATGCAAAGGTTTCAAAGATAACACAGGGTTCGACACTAACGCTAGTCCGCTAGTCCTGTGCCCACCTGTTTTTCAGGAGGACTACCTAAATGTGAAAGTTGGCTAGTCCGTCGGACCAGTAATTTTTCAAGCCCCATTATAGATATTACGGCCATAAAATACACATTCCTAATTTAAGGCCGGGTCACTCAATTAGGCGAAGTCGCTTAAAACTTCGCTATGATTTGGCCGACTTCGCTTTTCTATCCATGTGGGGCGAACGTCATTTTCGGGTCAATTTCAGAAATTTCAAATGTGATTAACCGCATAATTAACAAAACCCTCTAAAATTCACAATCAGCGCGTGTTTCACAAGTACCTTATTTAATCCCATTATCATTAAATAACAACCCAACTCTTATCTAATCAGGGCAATAGCCTAATTATCGATCATTATCGGTTTGCCTGAGGCAAGCAGTGTTCCCATTCACGCACATGTGCGTGAATCACGCATGAAAACAAAAAATCACGCACAGAAAACTGACCTCGTACGTGCATGCACGCACAGAAAAAATACAAGTCTGATAATAAGAAAGCATGACCGTCGGTAGATTTCCAAATTCTCGTCCACTTTGTCCGAATATTTTTTGAAAAATCAAAACGAAACTAAAACGCTTTGTTTACGAAAACATTATCCCGAGTAATTGCGTCAATTGCCCTATCCCTCTAGTGCATACTACGATGATTGGTTATGACGCCATAAGTGCACGCGTTACCTAAATGAAAGTAGAGAAAACATCAACATCTCATTCTGGTGGTTTTGACTTATTTCTTTTTCAGATTTAGTAAGTATATTTAAAATTAAAATAAAAACTTAATAATAAAATAAATGAAGATCAAATAATTAATTCAAATCGTGTTTCGTCTCTCCCGTGTACTATTTATAGATGCGCAAACGTGTTGACTGGTATTAAATTTTTACTTGAACGAAATGATTTACTGTAACTGTTGTCAACTTGAATATTACACTGTGCTGTGTATTGTAATGCCTTCAGTAGCAAATAAAGTATGTTGAAAGGTTTAACAATCTTAAAAATTCATAGTGTACCCCCTAAATTTGTAGTGTACCCCCAAAATTTAACAGTAGGGGGTACATGTACCCCCAAATGAAAATTCAGTGGGAACACTGGGCAAGGTGTGAATATAACCCCCATGTTTGCTCGTTAGGCGATGACGTGATTAGATGACGTGCGCATTCTATTTAAGTAAACCAATCAAAGACATTGTATTTTTCCGTTTGGTGAATAATTAAAAAACGTACTACAAACTACTGCGCAAGAGCGGGGTTATGATTCGACGAGATTATTTGAAACTGATTTCTCCTGCGATAAATAAATTTAAAAGGCGGTTATAATTATATGATTGACATCGGCACAGTTGTAAAGAATCTTTGCGGCGGTCGTCAATAAGCAAAAGTGCAAACTTCTAATGCGTGTTTTACTGACGGCTAATTATGAAATAAAGAAATGTGTTTGGTATAAAGCGAGTTTGTGATTGCTTTATAGACGAGAGAAATAACTTATCTATGTCTATGGATTAGGTAATGATTTTGTGTTTTGTTTACTCAATGCGGGTATGACTGAAAAATAAGTTTGGGGTAATTGTCGAATAATTTGTATTTTATAGTAAAAATGAAATGAAGACCAGAATAATATTGTATTCGGTTAACATGTGACAAGTTGGTTAAGGTTGAAAATGCATCTAAATCTGATGAAAGCCTGCCTGGGGAGAAACCGAAAAAATAATAAAGATTTACGATTTCAGTTGGTATCTTCAAGACGAAAAGGGTTTTTGGCACTGTTCCCTTTGAAGTTTGTCTCCTGTTATACACCTGTTTTTTTTGTTGCTAAATACACCATTTTTTGGAAGGACCATCTAGTTTTCAGGAGGACTACTAGATTTTTAAAGTCAGTGGACTACCCATTTAAAAAAGTTAGTGTCGAACCCTGTAACATATTTCTTATAATTATGTACATGTGCAGTGTTCTCCCCAGGCTATTAAGGCATGTCACATTTAACATGCCTTCAGAGCCAAAATACTTTTGCAATATGCCTTAAAGGGAGTATATCAGGGTTTTCAAAGAGGTCTGGACTTAAAATTGACAGATAATGATATTTTTTATTTTAAAGCGCCTAAACATAATGAATGATCCTAAAAATGACCCCTTAGTTACAAGGAAATTCATTCTGTACAGCAATACGTGCTATCCTAGGTTACGCACCAGGGTTAATTTCAGCATTTTATGCCCGATTCCGTTCTAGCTATATGGTGTATTCGAAGTTTAAACCTTAACAATATGGTTCCAACATCATATTTTGATGGATATAAGTGTTTTATCATGAATTGGAACATTTTTATATTTCTAGAAAAATCATGATGTACTACCTTTAATTTCAAGAAGACATGTAACACATTTCAATTATTTCATTTTTGTTTGGCTTAAATAAGTAAAAAATACAATATATGGAATCACTAGCCTATTTCTTATATAAAGCAAGTGTCTCTCTAACAAACTACCCATACATATAGGGGTCAGGAATAAGGATACATTCTGAAGCATTTTTTCTATGATAAAAGCGACATGCCTTGACAAATTCCTGGGGAGAAAACACTGATGTGTATTGCTGTTGATTCAGCCAACGGCCAACCCATTGAATACCTGACTGAGTGTAAGTATACACAGAATTGATAAATATCATTTGCTGAAGTAGATTGCCTGTTAAATGTCATAAACTATACTATCAAACCTGGCCAAAATGGCATCTATTAAGAGACCACCTGTTTTATTAGAGCACCAGTTCAGTTCCTAGTTATATTGCAGGGCCTTTTTACCGGTTTTGGGGAAGGGGCATTTTGGCCTAAGTTGGGGAAAAATCCATGAATGGGGAATTTTCAGAGGTAAGGTTAAAAAATGGGGGAAAATGCTTTTAAAAGAAATTTGGGTGGGGAAGGGGCCTTCTACAGGCTGCTGCAAAGAAATTTAAAAAGGCCCTCTATTGTTTTATAGAATACCCTTGTTAGGAGTCCAATTTTTGCGACTTTCTTACGTGGTGTGAATGTTTTTCACAGTCTTGTTTGTTTACTAATGCAACGACTAGACTGTGGATAAATACACAAGTCATAATGTCATATTATCAATTATGAGATTGTATATATATATATATATATATATATGATCATTATGAAACATATGCCCGCCCCCAGGCCAGGGAAGTGTCCAGAATGAACAGTCAATGGATGGTTGTAAACCACATTGTTGAGTCTGCAGTCATACTATGATGTCAGTGTTTACCTGTACATCTATCTAATCAATAACAACCTCTAACTCCTTAACCTACATATAAGGCTTTAATATGAATCAGAGATAAGCTTGTTATAGTGCATGTACTTCTTTTGACTCACTATTGATTTTAGCTTTAAATGAACACACTGCAAGCATGGTTTTTCTGTTTTATTTTAATACTGTAGCATCCCACCCCTCACGTACACAGTTCACACCTTTTCAAAAATAAAGCAAATACGATACAACAATAATAAAGTGAAAAAAATGATATCTTTTCATTTTCATCTTGTTACATTTTTTAGCACCTGGGATATATGTGTTTGCATATTTCTAAGTGTTTATATATTTAAACCTATGGTAGAATACTGAAGAAAAAATGAAAGTCTAAATGCTCACTGAAATTGCTTGCTTGGTAGAGTACTTACAATGCATGAGTGGTAGAGTACTCACTTAACTTTGCCTGCTCGGGCTGCCTTAGAATTGAATATAAATTATGCTTAGTCTTTTAATTTTTTGTCATTCTTTTTCAATGAAGATACAATTGCATCCATCAACATTTTCAATTCTTTTTTGATTTATTTCTAAGGTTTATAGTCCCTCTACCATTTGAGCCCCCGGGAAGAATCCCCCGTTAACTCGGCATTATGTTTGGACTAATTTTTTTTCAATTCTTTCTGACAATCCCGTTTATTAAGCCTGGCTTATACCTACATTAAAGAGACACATGGCAATCTTGAAATGTTTATCAAGCTATTAAATTAGCATCTCAAGTTATTATCCAGTATCATTTTAACTTTAAAGGGACACTGTCCGTAAGTAAGCAGATATTGAGCATAACCAAATAACTGTCTGACTTTTATTCAGTGAAATATATACATGAAAACATGAGCATAGACACTAAGAAGTCTGTAGTAATACATTCGTGAGTTTGAAAAAAAAAGCTTAAATTATTATTTGTAAATAAAGTGGGACCCACCGTATTTACCTTTTCTGCGATCACGTGACTTCCATTAGCGCATTAGGTTTTCACCATAGTATTAAGTGCATAATATGTATAGCCCGCTTAGCTCAGTCAGGAGCTAGGTCGACCACTTTACGCTCACTATTATTACCGCGAGTGTAATTTTAGTTTGGGCTGCGAGTTCAAACGCCCGAAATGGTTTCTCTTTTTTTTGTACCGCTATTGAATTCCGTCAAACAATCCTGCTTTAATTAGTAAATATTCAGTAATGTTTGGTGTGTAATGTTTGCGAACATAATTAGTGTATGTTTTTTAAGCTAAAAGTAACGGACAGTGTCCCTTTAAATCTGCTTGCATTTTTTTATAAATTAAATTTTGAGCTCATTTTTAAATATGCATAGGTTTAAATATACTATTGATGGAATATACGGTAATCACCAGTTAATAATATGCAAAAACACAATTTGCTTTATATTATTCTTATAAATAAATTATTGTTAATGATTGAATAAACGCACGTTCTGTAGAAAAACTGAGACACCATGAGTTTTTGAAAAATCAAGATTGTCGTATGTCCCTTTAACGTAAAGCCTTGTAAGTGCAATATTTCTGACTCACTATTGATTATACCTTTAAATGGACACTTTGCAATCTTGATTTTTCTTGTTTTATTTGACTAGTTCAAAGCCAATTGTTTTTGCATAGTACCGTGCTATAAATATTGATTATATTGCACCAATATTATATATTTAAACCTATGGTAGACTGATGAAGAAAAATAAAAACTGTAAATGCTCACTGTAATTGCCTGCTTGGTACAATACTCGCTTTGCCTGCTTGAGCTCCAGTATTGAATATAGAGGATCTTACATGAGTGCTCATTCATTATTGAAATTATTAAACAAGTTGGCAAAATGATATAATGCGAGGCTCTTGTCACGCATTATATCATTTTTGCTAACGAGTATAATATGTCAGATTCTATTATCATGATGTCATTAACGTTAAGTTATACCACTAGAAGAATATCGAAAATATTGAATGGTGTTATAATTACACTCCTACACCGCATGTTATGTGATAAATATGCTTAGGCCACAAAAATTATTACCTGGTTCTCAGGCCACTTTTTCTGAGAAGAGATGCAGGCGGGCGCATTTTTTTTACAATTTTACAGTGGTCAACAGACACACGGGCGATTTTTTTTATCCAAACTTTAATTCCAATACATGTATTGATGCAAAATATCTCGAAATACATGTGCAATAACCAGTTGGATCAGCTCATCTCTATTGTCGATCATTACCTTATCATTTCTTCCCAACTTATGCTTCTTTCTAATCACAATAAGTCCGTATATTTGTATTAGATCCAGGGCTCAATCTAGGCAAGGAATTTAGGGAGAAGTCACTTCTCCTCAAGTGATTTTAGGGAGAAGTGGAGAGAATTTAGGGAGACTTCACGCGACGTGTATACGTAGACAACGGTTGAATAGTCATCACCATGTATATCGCAGTGCAGTGAATACAGTGTAATGCACACTAATTCTTTTTACTCTATAATATGAGCTTGAAATATTGATGCAAATTTCTATGATAATGGATTTATTACTATACTGTACCTTTTTAAAAAAATAAAATAAAAAAAAAAATTAATTTTTCGGCGACTTGAACTTCGCTTTGATGTGCTGCCAAGGCGAAGTCAAGAGATCGCGGGCGCGTTCTTCGCCCGAATCGCCCTGTAGATTGAGCCCTGAGATCATGCATGAACTTCAATTGACTCAATGACACTGGCGTTATTGCATGTTGTTGTGAGACTTTGTCGATTAGACGCTTGAATAAATCGCCTGTTCTGTAGCACCTGCTAGTCTCAAGCGTCTGACTCTCCTAGATTGGTACCCGTACGACTGCAACACTCACAAGCTAGCGAGCAGAGCGGCAGATAGTCGGCCGCGCACCAGTCTACCCACAAGGGGATTCCCGTGAGGTAGTTGCATGTAAAAACCGGAACGAACTTGGATGCGGAACTTTTTTCTCGAAATTTCGGTAGCGCATTTCCAATTTTATTACTTTTGAGATAAAATTGGCAATGCGACACCAAAAAAAGACATGCGGGCGGGCCTGAGAACCAGGTAATTAATTTGTTATGGCCTTATGCTTTTTTGTATTCTATTTCATTAACAATTACAGCGAATATAACCTGACAGCCAAAAGTAGTTTTGAATTTCCTGACAATGTAGACAACTGTCTGTGTATGAAGTTAAGCATGCTTAATTATGCCAAAAATAGTTAGTATAGACTAATTAATTTCTCGTTTGTAAAATTGTGGTAATCACTAATGTATTATTCATTCCCTGTAACAATACTCCTTATGCCTCGGTCAATCAGGGACTTCTCAAGTACTTGTCCTTACACCAAGTGGCTTGTCACTTAAAGCTTCTGTAATTAGTGTTAAGTTCAGTCCAGCATTTCGTCTTGTTACATTCCAAATAGAGTGATTAATCTTTATATTATATTAATTTACATGATATTTCCTGGCCTTGATCACTGATACATTTATAGCTTCAGGAAGCGGACATTAGTCATGGTGTTATATGTTTTTTATATATATGTTTTTTCATTGATAACATATACCTTCAAGCACCGGTGATTGGTCATTTGCCAATGAAATATTTATATATGGTTTAAGTGCTTGTTTAATGCATACTGTTAAAGGCAGAGTATTCATTTAAAAAGTAAAATGAAACAGTTGATGAAGTACTAGTTTTCAGAAGACGGAATTCTTGTACTCACGCTATCAATAAAATAGAATTAACCGTTGCAAACGTTGCCAAATCAATAGGTTCAATATCTCTTGTGTAAACTTGTGTGCTATTGTGTTGTATCCCATGAACCCTGTGCTTAGCATAAAACAGGTAGCATGCAGGGCCAAAGTGTTTATTTATAGCACAAGTATTGCATATGTAAACAAAGAGCTAAAATTGTCGCCTGGGAACACCAGATGATTTAATGCAAATCTGGCAGTAATATTATTAACTAATACTTGACAGTCAGTTTCATCTCTGTTTTGAAATGGAAATGCATTTTTTTTATTCCCCATCAAGCTTAAGTATCGATATATATCGTGTATATACTCAGTAAGAAAATGGATTGGAAGTTATAATTGAAGTCGTAATCCGGAATAAATATATGACAATTAAATTGCATAATGTATCGCTGAATTGATACAAATGTTTTACAATAAAATCCAAAAACGTTAAAGGGACATTATCCATAAGTAAACGGATATTGAGCATAACCAAATATTACTGTCCGACTTTTATTCGGTTGAATGTATACATGAAAACATGTGCATAAACTCAAAGAAGTCTGTAGTAATACATTCCATTCGTTTTTTAGTTATTATTTGTAAATAATGTGGGACCCACATTATTTACCTTTTCTGCTGATCACGTGACTTCCATTAGCACATTAGGTTTTCTACATAGTATGTATTGCGTAATATGTATGGCCCGTTTAGTTCAGTTGGGAGCGACGTCGACTATTGCGTGCTTACTATTATTACCTGAGTGTAATTTTAGTTTGGGCTAGCTGCGAGTTCAAACTCATGAAGCGGTACTTCTTTTTTTGTACTGCGATTGAAACGATCTTGCTTTTAATTAGTAAATATTCAATAAAGTTCAGTGTGTAATGTTTGTGAACGTAATTAGTGTGTGTTTTATAAGCAAAAAGTTACGGACATTGTCCCTTTAACATTCAAGTAAAAAATGACAGAATTCATTACGCATCTTTTTATGTGTTTTTAAACGTGTTTTATTGTCGAAATATCCTTTATAAAATCCTGCTAATATAAGCTTTCCCATCGCTTAATGGAATTAAGGCGGGACCGCGTAATGTGTTATGAGAGATCACTAGCCTTCTAGGTTATGGTCATTTGGATCTTTGGACATATTACTAATCTGGAATGTTCTCTTAGAGGTGGCAATCTTGAATTTTATATGAAGCAATACAATTGGTACCTCAATATTTTAATCAAGTATTAATTTTATTTTTACTTTAAATCTGCTTGGATATCATTAAATAAAATTTGGAGAGTTCAATAAGCCTTCTTTATATGATACATGATAGGTTTAACATAAAATCAGTTTACGGTAAGTTATATGCAAAAAGATTTGCTTTGAACTATTTAGATAATAATTATGATTATTATACAAGCATGGAACTCTGCAAGGTAAAAAAAATCACGTTTCCTGTGTCTCTAATGCTGTTTTAGAGTCTAGACCGGATCATTGTCCCAACCACCTGTTTGATAGAGTATGGCTATCCGGAATTCTTATCACTCTTTGTTAGTTCTAAATAACCTTACACACAGCAATCTTGACATGTTTATCAAGCATTGAAAATAATGTCATCTTTTATTTATCCAATATCATTTTGACTTTAAACCTGCTTGCATATAATCAAATAAAATTTTGAGTTTTCATTTGTTCGTCCTATTCTACAATAGGTTTAAATATATTAAAGTTTATTGGTGCAATATAATCAACAGTTCAATATTATGCAAGGAAAATTACACTCTTATAATCATTATTAATGATTGAACAAATGCAAGTTATGTATAAAAAAAACAAAAAAAACAAAAATGGGATGCCACGCTTTTTAAAAAATTCAAGATTGCCATGTGTCCCTTTAATAATGTGTCGATGAGCAGTTAACAAGTCAGCCTAGTCTGGGCAGGTTTTAATAATGTTTCACTGTGCCTTTGTAGTATAGCTGGTTGGTTAATCAACCTTTTTACTGCTTATTTCTTGCATACTGGATAAGGTTATCCATATTTAACATGGGTGATGGAAAGCCTGATCTTACACATGTTGGAAAATAAAAGTCATGTGCATCAACAATGATGCCAATAAAGTCAAAAGTTGCATGACGTCACTGGGTAAAAAAACATGCAAAACGGCGATGTCAACGCACGAAATATCAATAATTTGCAAGAAAAATAATCTATCATGGGTATCCGGTTCAGATAGGGAATTCCAACCCTTGGTATAAGTGTTTTAATCAGAACCTCCACAGAGCCTCGGTTCCGATAAAAACAATTATACCTCACATTGGAATTCCCGATTTTTTCCGGGTACCCATGAAAGTTCCTTATATTACATACTTCGGCTGTACCATTTAAATAGACATTCCTTAACCAGAGTTTAGACACAATCCTAGGCACGTTCACTGATCATGGTGGAGGGTTGTTCTGGCACGTGACCACCAAGCTCCAGTTGCAGGCCAACCCAATCATCTGCTGGAAGTTCTGTCACGTGCTTCACAAGCTGTTGAGAGAGGGACATGGCAATGTGTTTGCTGATTCACAGAAATATAAGACATATCTGGAGGAGCTGGGAAAACTTTGGGTAAGTTATGTTTGTTGCAATTATATTTATTTTACTCTGTTTTTCTTGTCTTTGATCAAATTATTTAAAGAAACTAACCTCCAAACAATGGCAAAATTACACTATAAAACTCTATCCAGGTGTTTAGGTGATATAATAATGTATATGTGCCAATTAAAAGTATAGGTTTATTCATGGTTTCTTTAACCGTGATCGAATATGCGTAAAAGGAATTATGAGTTGGTATCTCCTAATTCGACGTTCCAGTGTTGGAGTTTGGTCTGACTGTTTAAAGCGGTAAATATTATATCTTCACAGTTTGGATTCTCAAAATATGCAAGTTATATAATATATACCTCATCATCAGTAGGTTTAGAAATGATGTACATTCTTTTGTAAAATGTTATTGATGGTGGGATAGGGACTTTAGTTTAAGGGAATATACAACTTAGCTGTCAATTCATCCACTCATCCATTATCTGTTAAAGGGGGTACATCAGGATTTTTCTAGAAACATCTTAAATTATAAAATTGTTCCAGTTCATGATAAAACACTTATATCAATCAAAATATGATGTTAGAACCATTTTGTTAATGTCTAAACTTTGAAAACACCATATAGCTAGGACGGAATCGGATGAAAATGCTGAAATTAACCCTGGTGCGTCACCTAGGATAGCACGTATTACTGTGCAGAATGAATTTCTTTGCAAATAAGGGATACTTTTTAGGCTCATTCATTATGTTTTGGCCAAGTAGGATAGAAAATATCAATATTTGTCAATTTTAAGTCGGACACCTAGACCCCCATGAAAAGCCTGATGTACTCCCTTTAAGTGTATAACAGGGTAGACTGAAGCCTGAGGTCAGGAATTTGAATCTGATATGTGCCACTGGGTGCCTTTGGTTTGTTCTTATGCAAGTCACTTCCCTTAGACTCCTCTGTTGAAATGTAACATAAACCAGTGCTCGAATTTAGCATTTTTTCCAACTGGCATCTTTTTGCCAGTTGATTAAAACTGAACTCTAGCAAAACAATAAACTCTAGCAAACAATAAACAATAGCTCTTTTTCTTATCATTTTGACTGGTCATTTATGCCTATAAACTATATTATGCCTAAATAGTTCTACTTTTTAGCAATATTCTAAACTAGAAGGCTGTTAAACACTTTCTTAATATTGCCAGTGTTTTAAAAGTATACTGGCATTTTGAAAAAATTACTGGCAAAATGCCAGTAAAGCCAGTAAAACAGCTAAAATTTGAGCCCTGCATAAATGTGGCGCTGAGCCCCATCCAATCATATGAATCTATTAAATGGTAAGACTCACTGTACTGCATGCAACTCCAGTTCTACACTCAAAACTACCTAAGATAATGTATTGAGTCGGTTAACAATTATTCAATTCCATCTTTGCTGTTTACCTGTTGGTTAACCCAGCCATCTGCTTCTAACACAGAATAAACACAATGTAAAACATTGAGCTGGTGCATATTGAAGAGTGCTGGACTTCAAACCATGTATATATGCAGGATAAAAGTACCTGGATCTACAAAACACTAGTCAGTGACTGATTTCCATAGCATTCATTTACCTGCTTTAACATTCACAAATTCTCTACTTCCAAACCAAAAATGGGTCCCTTTTTTAGCTCGACTTTTCCAAAGGGAAAAAAGAGCTACTTGATTGTCGTCGTCTGCGTCCCCTGGTTAAAGTTTGTATGTAAGCTTGTATCTCCCAAACCACATTACATAATGTATTGAAACTTCACACATGTATTCAGCATCATTAGTTGACACCACAGAGTCAGGTGATATAACTCTTGCCTTTATTTTGACAGAATTATGGCCCTTTTCATACTTAGAAAACTTGGTTAAAGTTTGTTTGTAAGCTTGGTTAAAGTTTGTATGTAATCTTGTATATCCCAATCCACTTTACACAATGGATTGAAACTTCACACATATACTCAGCATCATTAGATGACACCACAGAGTCAGGTGATATAAACTCTTGCTTTTATTTTGACAGAATTATGGCCTATTTTATACTTAGAAAACTTTGTTGAAGTTTGTATGTAAGCATGGTTAAAGTTGTATGTAAGTTTGTATCTTCCAAACCACTTTACACAATGGATTGAAACTTCAAAAATGTATTCAGCATCATTCGGGTGACATAACTCCTGCTTTTACTTTGATAGAATTATGGCCCCTTTCATACTTAGAAAACTTGGTTAAAGTTTGTATGCAAGCTTGTATCTCTAAAAGAACTTAACATAATAGATTAAAACTTCAAACATGCATTGGGCATCATAACACAACACCACAGAGCCAGGTTCTGTAACTTCCATCTATTTAAACAAAATTATGGCCCCTTTTGTACTTAAGAAATTTGGTTAAAGTTTGTATGTAAATTTGTATCTCGCAAAGTACTTAATTAAAACTTCACACGTGCATTCAGCATCATTAGACAATGCACAGAGCCAGGTTCTATAACTCTTGCTTTTATTTTAACAAAATTATTGCCTCTTTTATCTTGATGTACATGGAGGATGAGCCTGGCATGTTCATGCCTGTTAGGTGCCATATAACCTTTCATGTGTTGATGCGCCTTAAAACCAAATTCAATTCAATTGCCCCCAATTTTGAGACCGTCCGTCGTCTGTCCGTTAACTTTTGCCTTGTGAACACACTAGGGCCTTCATTATTAATCGAATCTTTACTAAACTTTGCCAGTGTCTATATATCAATGAAAGCTCGGACAAGTTCGAAAACCAGCCAGATCACAATAATTTTACCGGAGTTATGGCCCTTGTTTTGCTGAAAAATGCCATATTAAGCCTTGTGAACACTCTAGCACCTTCATTTATTATTTGATCTTTACCAAACTTGCACAGATTGTTAATATCAATGAAAGCTCGGACAAGTTCGAAAAACAGCCAAATCGGATCAGTAACACCAGAGTTATGGCCCTTGTTTTTTCTGAAAAATGCCTTTTTCTGCCTTGTGAACACTCTAGCACCTTAATTTATTATTCGATCTTTACCGAACTTGCACAGATTGTTAATAACAATGAAAGCTCGAACAAGTTCGAAAACCAGCTAAATCAGATCAATACACCGGAGTTATGGCCCTTGTTTTTTCTGAAAAATGCTATTTTCTGCCTTGTGAACACTCTAGGGCCTTCAATATTAATCGGACCTTTACTTAACTTTGCCAGTGTCTTTATATCAATGAAAGCTCGGACAAGTTCGAAAACCGGCAAGATCGAAATAATTTCACCGGAGTTATGGCTCTTGTTTTGCTGAAAAATGCCATATTAAGCCTTGTGAACACTCTAGCACCTTCATTTATTATTTGATCTTTACCAAACTTACCCAGATTGTTAATATCAATGAAAGCTCGGACAAGTTCGAAAACCAGCTAGATCGAACCTTGATATAGTTAAAAATGCTATATTTTGCCTCGTTAAGACGATAGGGCCTTTATCTTTCATTCGATCTTTACCAAACTTTACCAGATTGTTTATATAAATGAAAGCTCGGACAAATTCGAAGACCAGCCAGATCGGACCAGTAACAGTGGAGTTATGGCCCTTGATTTAGTTAAAAATGCTATATTTTGCCTCGTTAATTAGATAGGGCCTTCATCTTTCATCTGATCTTTACGAAACTTTACCTGATTGTTTGTATCAATGACAGCTCAGACAATTTCGAAAACCAGCCTTATCTGACCAGTAATAGATGAGTTATGGCCCTTGATTTAGTTAAAAATGCTATATTTTGCCTCGTTAAGACGATAGGGCCTTCATATTTCATCCGATCATTAAGAAACTTTACCAGATTGTTAATATCAATAAAAGCTTGGACAAGTTTGAAAACCATCCAGATTGGACCATTTACATCGGAGTCATGGCCCTTGATTTTCTGAAATATGTTATATCTTGGCCTCATTAAAACGAAAGAGCCTTCATTTGGCTGGTTTCATGCAGGGATGATCAGTACCAAGCCTAGTTGTACATAGTCACCGTGTTCCAGTTGAGTGATTTTGGCGGAGTTAAAGCCCTTTAAAGATTTTAATACACTAACTTTGTTCTGACTAGTTCTCCTGAAGCCCTGGCCGGATTAAACGAAATATTTAGGGATGATCGATTCTATGTCTAGTTGTGCAAATCATCGCCGTGTTCCGGTTGAATGATTTTTGGCGGAGTTATGGCCCTTTAAAGGTTTTAATACACAAACTTTGTCTGATCTACTTCTCCTGAACCCCTCACCAGATTTCAGTGAAACTTTGCAGGGATGATCAGCACCAAGCCTAGTTGTGCATGTCATCGTCACGTTCCGGTTTACAGATATTTAGCAAAGTTATGGTTCTTTAAAGGATTTTGATACCACAAATCTTTTCCGGGCTAGTTCTCCTCAACCCCTGGCTGGATATAGACGAAACTTGACAAGGATGATCAGTATCAAGCCTAGTTGTGCATATCATCGCCATATTTCGGTTGAATGATTTTTGGCAGTGTTGTGACCCTTTAAATGTTTTAATACACAAACTTTGTCCAGATTAGTCTCTTCTGAACTCTGCCAGATTTCAGCGAATCTTGGGGAGGATGATCAGTACTAAGCCTAGTTGCACCTGTCATTGCCATGTTCTGGTTGAATGAATTTTAGCAGTTATGAGCCCTTAAAGGTTTTAATACACTAACTTTGTCTAGACTAGTTCTCCTGAGGCTCTGGGTGGATTTCAACGAAACTTTGCAGGGATAATCAGTACCAAGCCTAGTTGCATATGTCATCACCATGTTCCGGTTGAATGATTTTTGAAAGACTCATGGCCCCTTATACATAAACTTTATCTTCAACCAGTAGAGCGTCCACAGGCCCTCTTGGACCTCTTGTTTTCAAATCACCCTCAAACTTGATCAGAATGTGACAGCCTTGAACAAGTTTTAAGGCCTGCCTTATCAACTTGAAATGCAAAGTTATGCCTCTTACATCATTATGTACACCCTTTCTAAAATTACTGACAACAAGGTATATATATATATATAACTTACATATTTTGAGAATCCAAACTCTATCAACACAATATAAATGGCTTAAACTAGCCAGGCCAAACCCCCAAAACTGGAGCATTTTATTAAGAGTTACCAACTCACGATTCCGTTTACGCAACTTCAGTCACGGGTATTTTAAGAAGCCGTAAAAAATCTTATACTTTTAATCAGCCCATATACATTATTTTATGACCTAAACACCCGGATAGAGTTTTGATAAACAGTTGTGTAGGGTAATTTTGCCGTTATTTGCCAGGTTAGTTTCTTTAAAAATCATTTAATTTGAGTTGTGAACACTCTGTTTTATTTTGTTATGCAATTTCATTTTAGGGTCACTTGAAGGATGGCTATGGGAGGCTTATTGCCGCGTACACAACCCTCCTGAATCAGAAGTTAGTCTTTCACAGAAAGGTATCTGCATTTTGTTATAGTGTTTCTCAACAGTAATACATAAATTAACTCTCCTATATCAGTACATGTATTTGAAATAGTCACCTTATGTCACAACAGTATACATTTGTAACTCTCCTAAATTAGAAGTTAGAATTTCATAAAATATTGACATTTTGTCACAGTCTGCCCTTCTTCATTAGAAGCCAGTCTTTTATAGAAAGGTGATTTTCAAGGATCTTTTAATTAAATTATTTTGCTCTTAATTATATTATCCTAGGATGATCATCTGTTTTAAATATTTTGCAAAAGATGTAACTACTGTGATTCTGCTTGATATCCAGCCATACACTTGGCTTCATCAGACTATTAATATAACGTGTATATCCAGCCATACACTTGGCTTCATCAGACTATTAATATAACGTGTATACAACGTTACATAAGACAGCTATGTGTGTTTACAGAATCCGGAGATTCCAGGAAATTTGTTGATGAATGATGACAAGTTTTCCCGAGTGTGTGGTTCAGATGTAAATAATTAGTAAGTTACTGTAAATTTGTTTCACGAATTTGTGATTATAATCAATCAGGTAACTGTATTAGCTATCCAAGTGGACAAGGTCTGTTATAATTATGAGTAACCTAATGTTGCGTAGACAAGGGCTGATGGGTGAATTGTCTTCATCTTCCAATATATGACATGAGGTTAACCCTCTTTCTTGAGTGTTTGATTATATCAGGACCGTATGCAAACTTCATGAAAATGACCCGTGGGGGGTGCCAATGCATTTAATTCCATAATAAATTAGCATAGATGTCAGATTCTATTTATCCCATATTGTAACATGGTCACTGAAATTCCCTTTGTATTTGCACAGGTGTAAATTGTTTAGCTGAAAATAACACCTGTCAGAATAAATTATGTACTCTAACTACCAGTTATTGTCATATAGAAATAGACATGCTACAAAACAAATAGAGTATGGTCTCACCTGGTTGGTTAACTTAAACACCTCGATGAGACCATACTCATCTGTTACATGTCACATAATGCCAGTATGTATGCCTTTTAAACATGACTTCACTGACATGAAGTTATAGCTAAAGTGTATTAATTTATAATATTCATGTAATGACCTTACTACACTCCAAGAAACATATTTATATGGTTAAAACAATAAATTCTTTTGCCTAATCTTTTTTAATCAGTACAGTTTAGTAGAAAGTTTTCCGTAGTTTAAATTGGAAGACTTTTCATTATGTTATGTGTTATTTCAGTTTTGAGATCAGTGTAGATATGCTGGACTATATGGATGAAGTTCTGAATTTGCAACAACAAGGTACGAGCCAGCAGTTTTAAAATATAAGGTCTTAACCTTAACTTTTATCTTTGCGATATGTGTAGTTATTTTCACATTTTGAATCTAATTGTGATAAGTATACTGCACCAAACCTTTTTCGCCGTATTTTTGAACCTGGATGAAGGATATTTATGGTTTCTTTTATATGGTTTAAGTATAGATATGTTGCTTTTAGAATGAGAAAATGCAGTTAATTGTAAAACAAATTAATTGTTGAGTTTTATGCTGTTGGTAAAACCAACCACCTTAAAATGTCGAATTGAAATCTTTGTGCTTAGCAAATTTTGAGTAGTATATAGTTTTACTTGAGAAAGGCCCTCCTTGTTGTGTGACTATTTCCACGGACAGTGTAACTATCATTCTATAGCTCACATTTTCATAAGTGAAGTGAGAAAGTGTTGATTTTTACAGATGGCGGGAGGGGTATCAGTACTCATACTACACAGAAGTAAGTAAGTGGTCTGCCTTCACCACTGAAAAATCGACCGTCATATGTAGCCTAAAATGTGCTGAAAATGACGTAAAAAAACATTCAACCAACCAACCATAAATGAAAAGTTTTTAGAGATTAAAGACATTTTCTATAGTTTTTTCTGCATAACAGATTTTCTTTAAACTTTTTGTACAGTAAGTTATATATATAGACAGAAAAGGCAAAAATAATGGTAGGTCACCATGATTGTTAAAATTTTAAAAAATCAGTCTGTCCAAAAAGTTAAACAAGTCCATGAAATAGCTAAATAAGATATTTTTGAAGTCTAATCATTTATTCATTGGTCACAATTCTGCTAAAATTGTATTAAAGTAAAGAACATTTAATTACAATAACATTTAACCATTTCGGCGCCGAAAGGCGCTACAGGCGACTCCAGTCGACATCCAGTCGACATCTCGGCAGAGCGCCATAGGCGACTCCAGTCGACATATTATAGTGTGATTGAAATTAATTTGGCGCTGGAAGAAAATTCCAAAAATGTATTTGGCGCCTAAAGGGTTAAAGCTCATCTTTATGTAAAACCTATATTTTTTTACAAAATCTGTTGAGACCATTACCACAATTTATGCACAAATTAGCCCATAATGATACAATTTCAATTTCCTCTTTTTTTTTGTATGTTCCCAATAATAGAATTTTTTTAAACTTTCTAAGCACATAGTTTAACATATATAAAAACAAAATGTGCAATAAAAATGATACGTCCCCATGCTTGTTTAGAAAAAAAATTTGAAACCCTACCCCTATGCTAAAAGGCCAAATTTTGTATGAAATTATATAGAAATGGTATATTTACCTTTTTTGTTATGTTCCTAATAACAGAATTTGTTCAAACTTCCTAGGCACTTATTTGAACATATATTTAGACAATATATTCAATTAAATTTATAGGTCACCATGCATATTGAGATTTAATATTGTTTTTGGAACCGTACCATTATGTTTAAATTTTTTAATTTTTGTTGGAATTTTTGCAAAATGCTATATTTTTCCTATTTTATGTATCTAATAATAGGCCTTAATTTAAAAAAAGACAATAAAAAAAAATATAAAAAATAAAAAATAAAAATAAAAAATAAAAATTCAATGAAAGACAAAAAATACAACTAGACATCAAAAGCAACATTCCTGTAAATTTGTAGGAAAATCCATCCAATACTTTTAGAAGAGAAGTCGCCCAAAAAAGCTGCGCATGGAAAACTACAGCAAATGCCTTTAAAAGAATTAGAATTTTGTGTCTGAAAACATCTTTTAATGTTATAGTAACATAGTCTGCAAGTGTCATTTAAAATTGAAAAATAGAAATCATTTGTCTACCTGTCTGTACATTTGTTGCCTTAAAATTTAAAGTGTTGAAAGGCGTGAAATGTACAGTTTGGAAGCGAAGCTAAACTATGAAATGTAAAAAGTACCGACTCTTTTTAGTAAAATGAATAAGAATTGCCAGCTCATAGTACCCATATAGTATAAAACATATTGTAATTATATTTCAGTGTTTGGTTCCTTGGACCGGTCACGCTCCAACTCCATGACAAATGCCGGACAGTGTAGGCTGGCGCCTTTGATACTGTGTATTCAAGACTCATGTCAGCTCTATGATTATGTTGTTAAATCTTTGTTTAAATTACATTCTAGTAAGTATCAGTCATATTTTGTGGAATTTTGTCGAAAAATGTAATAATTTATATAGAGAATATTATGTCAGTGCCTTTTATTATCAAGTTTATTAGGCGAGGCTTAGAAAACGAACAATGGCGATGCTCTGCCGAGCCTTTCTTAGTTTTCGCGCTGAGCCTATTAAACTTGATAGTAAAAGGCACTGACATAATATTCTATTTATCATGTAGATTATCCACTTTTTCTGTATGAATTACTATTATTACCTGTTTCTCAGAGTGTTACGCTTATCGAGGACGCTGCCATGTTGTTGTTTTTATTTGTTGTATGACAGCCAACGTTACGTGCATGACGTCAGATAACGTAACGTACATTAAGCGCCGAGGATTCCGCATTGCTTTGCTTTATTGGTCAGTGCCTAATAAAGCAAAATTGATTAGGTCACCCCTTTATTTGGCAGAAAAGTGCATATCTGCATGATAAATGGGTGTTAAGTTGTATTGCTAAAGTAATTTATAATTATAAGTGCATATTTTGGAATCAAAGGATATCAGTCAATCATTGCAAACACTGATTGTCTCAGAATTCCAGAAAAATCTGCTGGAATAACGTGATGTTGGGATGATTTCATCGGAATGGTAAAATGGTTGGACATACCTGGGATTAAGATGTGTAATTATTGTGTTCTACACATGTGACTTATTGAAAACTGTATATCATGTTTAGGAATTTCGAGACAGTAGATGCTTGCAATTGTTAATTAATATCCTTCAATTTCAAAATATGCACTTATTATTATAATACTTTTAGCAATACGATTGAACACTCAAATAATCTACTGGTGTGTTTTCATTGACTGTCAGTATATATCACATTTCTATTGGTTAAAGATATGGATTTCTCGTAAAAAGAAAATTGATGTATAGGACATGTAGGATAGAAGCTGTGAAGAGAAATCTTCACCAGTAAGAAACTTAGTCAGTTGCTGCAATGCAAAGCTCCCTACCTTTCAATTTCTTAGTCAGTTGCTGCAATGCAAAGCTCCCTCCCTTTCAGTTTCTTAGTCAGTTGCTGCAATGCAAAGCTCCCTCCCTTTCAGTTTCTTAGTCAGTTGCTGCAATGCAAAGCTCCCTCCCTTTCAGTTTCTTAGTCAGTTGCTGCAATGCAAAGCTCCCTCCCTTTCAGTTTCTTAGTCAGTTGCTGCAATGCAAAGCTCCCTCCCTTTCAGTTTCTTAGTCAGTTGCTGCAATGCAAAGCTCCCTCCCTTTCAGTTGCTGCAATGCAAAGCTCCCTACCTTTCAGTTTCTTGGTCAATTGCTGCAATGCAAAGCTCCATACCTTTCAATTTCTTAGTCAGTTGCTGCATTGCAAAGCTCCCTACCTTTCAGTTTCTTAGTCAGTTGCTGCAATGCAAAGTTCCCTACCTTTCAATTTCTTAGTCAGTTGCTGCAATGCAAAGCTCCCTCCCTTTCAGTTTCTTAGTCAGTTGCTGCAATGCAAAGCTCCCTCCCTTTCAGTTTCTTAGTCAGTTGCTGCAATGCAAAGCTCCCTCCCTTTCAGTTTCTTAGTCAGTTGCTGCAATGCAAAGCTCCCTCCCTTTCAGATTCTTAGTCAGTTGCTGCAATGCAAAGCTCCCTCCCTTTCAGTTTCTTAGTCAGTTGCTGCAATGCAAACCTCCCTACCTTTCAGTTTCTTAGTCAGTTGCTGCAATGCAAAGCTCCCTACCTTTCAGTTTCTTAGTTGCTGCAATGCAAAGCTCCCTCCCGTTCAGTTGTTGCAATGCAAAGCTCCCTAACTTTCTGTTTCTTAGTCAGTTGCTGCAATGCAAAGCTATCTCCCTTTCAGTTTCTTAGTCAGTTGCTGCAATGCAAAGCTCCCTACCTTTCAGTTTCTTAGTCAGTTGCTGCAATGCAAAGCTCCCTACCTTTTAGTTTCTTAGTCAGTTGCTGCAATGCAAAGCTCCCTCCCGTTCAGTTGTTGCAATGCAAAGCTCCCTACCTTTCTGTTTCTTAGTCAGTTGCTGCAATGCAAAGCTCCCTACCTCTCAGTTTCTTAGTCAGTTGCTGCAATGCAAAGCTCCCTACCTTTCAGTTTCTTAGTCAGTTGCTGCAATGCAAAGCTCCCTCCCGTTCAGTTGTTGCAATGCAAAGCTCCCTACCTTTCTGTTTCTTAGTCAGTTGCTGCAATGCAAAGCTATCTCCCTTTCAGTTTCTTAGGCAGTTGCTGCAATGCAAAGCTCCCTACCTTTCAGTTTCTTAGTCAGTTGCTGCAATACAAAGCTCCCTACCTTTCAGTTTCTTAGTCAGTTGCTGCAATGCAAAGCTCCCTCCCGTTCAGTTGTTGCAATGCTAAGCTCCCTACCTTTCTGTTTCTTAGTCAGTTGCTGCAATGCAAAGCTATCTCCCTTTCAGTTTCTTAGTCAGTTGCTGCAATGCAAAGCTCCCTACCTTTCAGTTTCTTAGTCAGTTGCTGCAATGCAAAGCTATCTCCCTTTCAGTTTCTTAGTCAGTTGCTGCAATGCAAAGCTTCCTACCTTTCAGTTTCTTAGTCAGTTGCTGCAATGCAAAGCTCCCTACCTTTCAGTTTCTTAGTCAGGTGATGCAATGCAAAGCTCCCTCCCTTTCAGTTTCTTAGTCAGTTGCTGCAATGCAAAGCTCCCTCCCTTTCAGTATCTTAGTCAGTTGCTGCAATGCAAAGCTTCCTCCCCCCCCCCCCTCCCCCCCCACCCCCCACCCCCTCCCTTTTCAGTTTCTGAGTCAGTTGCTGCAATGCAAACTCCCTCCCTTTTAGTTGCCGCAATGCAACATCTCTACCTTTCTGTTTCTTAATGGTGAAGATTTCTCTTCATAGCCTTTATCTATCTTAGTGTTTACCCATATATTTTTTATTGATTTCTATGTGGTATTTATGGATCAGGCTCTTCATGATTAAGTGACAGCTGGAGATACAAATAATAAACCTTCATGAATAAATGTATCCAGCATTTAAAATTATGAGCCATCTGATTGGTTTAGTAAGTAGGGTAAACACTAGATTCACATACATTTATTTATTAACACTGGGAGCATTTTTACCTAATGCTGGACAAAATTACTAACAATCTAAATTAACACTGGTGAAAATATAACAAACCCATCTTTTGAGAAAAACAACATGCCTACCCATCTCTTGAGGAAAAACAACATGCCTCCCATGTCTTGAGGAAAAACAACCTGCCTATCCAACTCTTGAGGGGAAAACAACATGCCTACCCATCTCTTGAGGAAAAACAACAAGCCTACCCATCTCTTGAGGAAAAACAACATGCCTCCCATCTCTTGAGGGGAAAACAACATGCCTACCCATCTCTTGAGGGGAAAACAACATGCCTACCCATCTCTTGAGGAAAAACAAAAAGCCTAACCATCTCTTGAGGAAAAAACAACATGCCTCCCATCTCTTCAGGAAAAACAACATGCCTACCCATCTCTTGAGGGGAAAACAACATGCCTACCCATCTCTTGAGGAAAAACAACAAGCCTAACCATCTCTTGAGGAAAAAACAACATGTCTACCCATCTCTTGAGGAAAAAACAACATGCCTCCCATCTCTTGAGTAAAAACAACATGCCTACCCATCTCTTGAGGAAAAACAACATGCCTACCCACCTCTTGAGGGGAAAACAACATGCCTAACCATCTCTTGAGGAAAAAAAACATGCCTCCCATCTCTTGAGGGGAAAACAACATGCCTAACCATCTCTTGAAGAAAAAACAACATGCCTCCCATCTCTTGAGGAAAAAACAACAAAAAACAACATGCTTCCCATGTCTTGAGGAAAATAACATGCCTACCCATCTCTTGAGAAAAATAACAAGCCTAACCATCTCTTGAGAAAAAAAAAACATGTCTACCCATCTTTTGAGAAAAATAACATGCCTACCCACCTCTTGAGGGGAAAACAACATGCCTACCCATCTCTTGAGGAAAAACAACAAGCCTAACCATCTCTTGAGGAAAAAACAACATGACTACCCATCTCTTGAGGAAAAAACAACATGCCTCCCATCTCTTGAGGAAAAACAACATGCCTACCCATCTCTTGAGGAAAAACAACATGCCTACCCACCTCTTGTATGTAGAAGTTTAACATATTATATAAGCTTGGGCTTTTATAGATAATCTTACGGTTAATATGTTAGTTATAAAATGTGTGTTTCCTTATTTAGCATTGACAGGTATGTCTTTATTGGTGGAGGGTGTCAAATAATATAAGAAATAAGCAACTTTCTTTTAAAGTAACAAACTTGCCAAATTGCATTACAAAGCTGTTATGTCAGGTCACGAAGCTGTTATATCAGGTTTAACACATGTGTTGTGTTTACATTATAATGCATATGTGCATATTAAATTCATAACTTCACCAATGCATGATTAAAACACATGTAATCGCATATGTGTCAAATGATTTTTGAGTTGGTAAAAAAATGTAAACCGTTTCTATACCTACTGATGACGAGGTATAAATATAACATATTTTGAGAATCCAAACTCTATAGACACGGTATAAATAGTTTTAAACAGCCAGGCAAAACCCCAAAACTGAAGTGTCCAATAAAGAGTTACCAATTCATAATTCATTTCTCACATATTTAATCACAGGTAATTTAAGAACCCGTGGAAAAATCTATTCTTGTAATTGGCACATATACCTTATTATATGACCTGAACACCTGGATAGACTTTTGATAAACGATTTTGTAGTGTAATTTTGTCGTTAATTGGTGGGTTAGTTCATTTAAAGATTGTTACATTTTATATATGATTTGGTGACTGCTGTGCAAAAATTATGAAAAACTGTTGAAGTAAAACTAGTTATAACTGCTTCTTATGGAAGATAATAATGTCAGTATGGCGCATTCAGTGTAAAGTGGCTAGTTATTTTAGAGAAAAGGGACCGTTGTCAGTATTTTTATGATCCCAAAATAATTTGTTTTCATACTCGAGGTTTGTTTGTCTAAAACTTATAATATTAAGGATAATGGTAAACAAACTACCCATTGGCCAGCCATGTGCCAAAAAATGCCCAATTCCACTTAGCTTTTATTGTGGACTTTAAACTGGAGAACCAGGGTTCAATCCTCACAAGTGCCACTGAGTTTTGTCCGTGCGTTCTTGGGCAAAAGACACCTTAGCCTCATCTATTGGAAAGGGACATAAACTGAGCGGCCCCGTGTATCAGAGTCTATTCTCCGAGCCTGTTAAAGAACCAAAAGAATGTACTTGTTAGTAAGAGAAGGGCCGTTTCCCTTTTTCTTAAGCATCCTCACTCTCTCTCTAGGGCGGCTCTACATAACCTGTAATGTGTTGATGAGCTGTTAAACAACATTCATTTAAAAAACAATGGTAAATTGTTGAGTTATTAAATTAAATTTACCTGATAGTTACTTGAAAAGGATTGAAAATTATTTCTAAAAAAAAAAGTTTTCAGAGACGAAAATGCTTGACTGACTCCTGATTTATTTATTCACTTTCGCTTCTTTACAGTTCTGTTTGTGCATGCATATATAAGTTGAGTTCAGTTACACTTTGTTTAACCCGAATATTTTGTTGCCCTGTTATATTTAAGTTGGTAACCATGTATATGACAGATATATTTTATTTCCTTATTATTTGAAGTACCGGTACAAGTCATTTCTGTTTATGTAACTAGTTAATTTCATTTCATTTATTGGAGAATGGTTCAACTTTTATGTATTAGCCAACATTGTATTAAATGCTGAAAGGCAATCAGTTATAACACCCCAAATTGGGCCTAGAAAAATCCCTGTTATAACCATGATAACTTGGCAAAATTTGACCTATGATCATTAAACTTTATACAGTTCTTCCTTGTCAATTATCCAATGCAGATCTATGCCCGTTTTCTTAAACTTAAAAAAAACTGCTCCATTAATTCATGAAGGATTGCACTTGTCTTCAAACTTTATTGTTAGATTGTACTTGCTGAAATAAGCACACGGCAGGCGACACACGTGTTCTATGGAACACCATTCTAGTTTGTTCTTGCCTTACAAATCATGTAATAACGTTCTATTAATTTGCTAGATGTGTCATACAGCAAATATTAATGTTATTAATATTAAGAGGTATTTCCCTTATATAATTTATAACAAATAAGTATAAACTGTTATATACAAATCTGCTATTTTTCAGGTCTCCCTCCCGATACTCTGGCTGGTCACAGAGATAGGTTTCTCTCACAATATAAAAGGTAGGTGCAGGCTGTTATTTGTACATATGACCTGGCATGATAATATGTAACTTAAATTTGGATATACCTCGGTAAGTTCTATGTAATATTGCAGATATCACTGGGTTGTACTGAATTTACATTACAAAGTTTACTGTTTTCTAGAAACTGAATGCATGCCAGTATACTAGGGTGTTACTACAAGTTATGTATGCCAGTATACTAGGGTGTTACTACAAGCTATGTATGCAAGTAAACTAGGGTGTTACTACAATCTATGTATGCCAGTATACTAGGGTGTTACTACAAGCTATGTATGCCAGTAAACTAGGGTGTTACTACAAGCTATGTATGCCAGTATACTAGGGTGTTACTACAAGCTATGTATGCCAGTATACTAGGGTGTTACTACAAGCTATGTATGCCAGTAAACTAGGGTGTTACTACAAGCTATGTATGCCAGTATACTAGGGTGTTACTACAAGCTATGTATGCCAGTATACTAGGGTGTTACTACAAGCTATGTATGCCAGTAAACTAGGGTGTTACTACAAGCTATGTATGCCAGTAAACTAGGGTGTTACTACAAGCTATGTATGCCAGTAAACTAGGGTGTTACTACAAGCTATGTATGCCAGTATACTAGGGTGTTACTACAAGCTATGTATGCCAGTATACTAGGGTGTTACTACAATCTATGTATGCCAGTATACTAGGGTGTTACTACAAGCTATGTATGCCAGTATACTAGGGTGTTACTACAAGCTATGTATGCCAGTAAACTAGGGTGTTACTACAATCTATGTATGCCAGTATACTAGGGTGTTACTACAAGCTATGTATGCCAGTATACTAGGGTGTTACTACAATCTATGTATGCCAGTATACTAGGGTGTTACTACAAGCTATGTATGCCAGTAAACTAGGGTGTTACTACAATCTATGTATGCCAGTATACTAGGGTGTTACTACAAGCTATGTATGCCAGTAAACTAGGGTGTTACTACAATCTATGTATGCCAGTATACTAGGGTGTTACTACAAGCTATGTATGCCAGTATACTAGGGTGTTACTACAAGCTATGTATGCCAGTAAACTAGGGTGTTACTACAATCTATGTATGCCAGTATACTAGGGTGTTACTACAAGCTATGTATGCCAGTATACTAGGGTGTTACTACAATCTATGTATGCCAGTATACTAGGGTGTTACTACAAGCTATGTATGCCAGTATACTAGGGTGTTACTACAAGCTATGTATGCCAGTATACTACAAGCTATATTCTTGCCTCTCATCTCCCTTTCTCGCCGCTCCCTGTGTCTCCAACCATTTCCTACCACCACCCAATCACCACCTTCCTGCGAGTGGGGGAAGGGAAGCATGACATGTGCGTAGGAATCCATATATCAATCATCATGCAGTAGTATTGTTCACAAAGAGAAGATAATTTTAAAAATGGAAGGTTTTCTTTAAAAAGAATATATTTCTCCTAATACATGTAATAGTAGCGCAAATTATTAATTTTTCATTTTTTAGGGGTTGTGGTGGAGGATTATTTTTATTTTTTATATTTATTTTTTTTGAACGGTAGGGTGGGTGTGGGGAACTACAATTAGGGAAATACGGTTTTGTGAATTAAAGATATTTACATGTTTTAGAGCAGGTCATAAACTGAACTTTATTGGCATCTATAAAGAGCATATTATAATTAGTCCTTAAAGGGACAATGTCCGTAACTTTAAGCTTATAAAACACACAAACATTACACACTAAACATTATTTACTAATTAAATGCAAGATTAACAGAATTCAGTCGCTGTAAAAAAAAGGAGTACCGTTTTGTGCGTTTGATCTTGCAGCCCAAACTAACATTACACTCACGGGTAATAAAATTACACTCGCGGGTAATAATACTGAGCGCGTGATAGTTGACGTCGCTCCTGACTGAGCTAAGAGGGCTATGCATATAAATACTATGTACATGTAGAAAACCTAATGCGCTGATGGAAGTCAAGTGATCAGCAGAAAAGGTAAATAATGTGGGTCCCACATTATTTACAAATAATAATTAAAACTATTTTTCTTCAAATTCATGAATGTATTACTACAGACTTCTTCGGGTCTATGCTCAAGTTTTCATGTATAAATTTCACTGAATATAAGTCAGACAGTTATTTGGTTTTGCTCAATATCTGCTTAATTACAGATTGTGTTTTATTGAAGTCGCCACTTGTGTCCTAAAGTTACCTATGGATAACTTGTATATTTTTTAAACAACACTACTAACAGCTCAACTTCAATAAATACAGAAATGTATTTTCTTGATACCGGATAAGGCTATCCACGTTTTACATGGGGGATGGAAAGTGTTATCTTTATGGGTAAAGATAAAAGTCACGTGCGCACCAACATCCGGCATGCAGGAAAACATGCAAAATGTTAGTAGCTGGCAGCGTCGACACACAATATGTCTCTGATATGCAAGAAAAAGAATCTGTCATGGGTATTCGGTTAAGATAGGTAATTCCAACCCTCGGCATAAGTGTTTTAATCGGAAACTCAGCAGAGCCTCGGTTCCGATAAAAACACTTATACCTCGAGTTGGAATTCCCTGTCTTCACCAAATACCCATGAAGGATTCTTATAGTGTTTTTAACCAATGAATTTTCTGTCCACTTTATCTAGCTACCGGCTATGGTAAACATATGCATAGTTTTAATATGGTGTACGTCTTTACCTAAATTACGTATAATCACCATTTTACCATGGATGCTTCTTTTTATACATTCTTGGTGCATGTATAATATTGGAGTGTTGTTGTTTTGCAGATTAAAAGAATTTTACTTCCAGAGTGGTAGTTTGCAGTATTTTAAAAATCTAGTCCAAGTTCCTAGGTTACCCGAGGTAAATATGAGACTAAATATAATTTATAAGTAGAACCACACTCCTCTCTTGTCCCACGTGGTCTTTAAGTGGGTAATGTGAGACTTACTGTAAAAAGACCCACTCCTCTCTAGTCACATTGTGTCTACACAAGGGTAACATTTAATTTACTCTAATCTCTCATCACATTGGGCCTATAATTGATTATAAGTCTGCATCCTTTAATTTTAGTGATATTTTTTTGTGACAAACTTTTACTTGAAATCATTCTCTCTTACTTGCAATCTTGTGTATTTTAAATTCAATGTATGTCAGACTTGTGAGTGTTTTTATGGTCTTTGTCAATTTCTTGAGTAATGCTCGAGTCATTTTTCTAAAAGAAGTTCTTAAAAAGACAGTCATTAATAAAAACGTTTACTGTTTCAGGAACCTCCCAACTTTTTAATTCAATCCGATTTTAGTAAGCATGTCAAGCCAGTTGCAGTGGTTCCAACCGAACCTGAACCTGAGCGAGATCCGACGCCGGAACCGGAAGCTATCGGCGATTTGATTGATACATCTGAACCACCTGTATCAGTAAGCTACCTTACCATTCTATTTTATTATTCTACCCCCGCTTTCACAAAGTGAAGTGAGGACTATATAGGAATCACACTGTCCGTAATGTCGTGTCGCGTCCTGTAACACATTTTTGTCGCGGTGCGTTCCGTAACACATTTTGTCCCGTCGCGTATTTCTCCAACCGTTCGAATGGATTGTTCCCAAACTTCATATATGCATTACAACAGATGGCCTTATGTCCCTCTACATCATACATTGTTAATGCCTTATTTATTATAACGTCTCCTTGGCCGAATGGTTAACGACGTTGCATAGTAAACCTTCGCCTCTCACCGCTGCGGGTTCGAATCCCACTGGGAGCTCGACTTGCAAGTGAGGAAGTGTCAATTCCTACGGATGGCGTGAGGTGTACAGTACTGGTTCTACCCAGGAAAAGTGGGGGTTTGCCTCCACCTCAAAAAATCGACTGTCATATATAACCTTACATGTGTTGAAAATGACGTAAAACACCATACAAGCAAACAAACATTTATTATAGAAGTATGGCCCTTTGTTGGACTTAGAACTTTTCACTCTATAATTAACTTCATGTAGCTTACACTTCAAATGTTTTCATGGATTGTTATTACACTAGAAATACAGTTCACATGTTATGATGTGTATCTGCATCAATTGTTTTCAATTTAGCAATTTTTTTACAGAATTGTTGACCTTTGTTTTACTTTAATTAAAAAAATTAACAAATATTTTAGACATTTATTATTTGTGATTTTGCCCATTCTCAACGGCTGTATAAAAAAAAGCGGGAGTGTTCATCACCTCAGTCATAGTTCTATAAGTTCTGCCTTACCATTTATATCCTGAGAAGTACCAGTCTAAGGCATAGGAACTTTTGTAATGCTTAACATCTGCATCCTATGGAAGACTGTCCACAATCTAACATGCAGTGTATTGAGATTTTTTAACATTTTGAAAATAAAAGCAGGTTTAGAGTAAAAGAAGTTTAGATTGTGAGTTGACAGGTGTGCTGAGTTGACAGTGTGCTGAGTTGACAGGTGTGCTGAGTTGACAGGTGTGCAAAACTGTCTATCAAGCCATGCATGCCACTTTGAAATAGAATGATCCACACTTATTATCCTTATAATGGCCACACTAGAAAGTTATCATGAATTGAATAAAGATGCCTTGCACCACACCATCCAGTGTCATGGGTAACATGTATAAAATGACAAGTTAAGGAGGGTTATATTAAGGTATTTTTTTATTATTAACTGTTTAAAAGTCTAGAGGTGTTTGTTTACATTTAGTGCAATATTTTGTTGATTATTTTAAATTTAATGGTCCTTTTTGTATACTTTCAGGAGGATAGGTTTGATGCAGCATTCGGAAACCAGTTGGGAAACTTTAAATTCAATGGGGGACCACCGGAACCTGACGAGAGGTGAGTAATGCAAAATGTTTTAAATAGGTTAGAAAAAAACTACGCATTCTCAAAACTAGCATAACATTAGTTTAACTTTTTGAGTTTTTGAAAGACTGCAAACAAAAAATAATATATTCAAATGGTTGAAAAGTGCAAGATAATTTCGTTGATGTTATTATGTTTCGTAAAAATGTGCCCCCATGAATGTAAGGTGATTATACAGTCAAGTGTTACGCTACTATATATGAGTAATAATTTCTCCACTGCTGATCCGTGGCAGTGAGTTTAACAACGTTGTGTTGTAAATCTTCTCGCCTTTCACTGCTGCGGGTTCGAATCTCACTGGGAGCTCAACTTGTAAGTGAGGAAGTGTCGATTCTTACGGTTGGTGGGAGGTGTTCAGTACTGTTTCTACACAGGAAAAGTGAGTGTTCTGCCTCCACCACAAAAAAATCAACCATCAGATATAACCTTACGTGTTGAAAATGACATAAAACACCATACAAACACATCCATTGCTGATACTGTTACCTTGTTATTTGTTTACACGTCTTTTGTCGTTTTTCAGAGATTTAATGATAGAGAGATTTACAAAAGAAATCCAACAATTACGGGCAGAATTAGAAAGGGTGAAAATGGAGGTAAACACAGTTACTTTTATAAAGTCTGTCAGATTTTAAGAGATAATCTACTTCTCTGTCAAACCCATCGTGTATATACTCTAGCATATCATGTTTAATATTCAAATCAATCCAGTTATTCCATAAACTTTGTTCATTCTGATTCTTACGGATGGCGGGAGGTGTACAGTACTGGCTCTACCCAGGAAAAGTGGGTGGTCTGCCTCCACCACAAAAAATTTACTGTAGTATAATTATAACCTTGCATAATTAATAGTTGAAAATGACGTTAAACACCATACAAACAGAATTGTTAATTTTTACATCAGTTATGAAACAAGCCACACACCTGATACAAATCACTCTCAACAGGGAGAGGAACCCGGAGAACCACCCTGTGTGTATGCCTACAAAACAAAAAAATGAATGTATACCAGAATATGCTGTTATTGCTTGGTTTTAAGTCAGCAAAGAAGGAAACAAGAAAATTGGTAGAACCGATGGATGATTCCCGAAATGTATTCTCAACTTATCATATGGCCTTGTATCACCCAGCAGTTTTCAATTTGCAGTCCCATAAGTTGTTTTGAAGTTATGCTCCAGTCAATAATTCTAAGTATAAAATTACAAATAACTCTAATCTGAATGATGACATAGTTACGGTTCTTGCACTCTGCACTTCCTCTCATTGCCCTCTATCATTGTTTGAAGTTTCATTGTAGTCCCATCAGTAGTTTTGAAGTTATGCACCAGAGAAGAAGTCCAAGTATAAAATTACAAAGGGCAATAACTCTAATTTGAATGATGACAGAGTTACGGTTATTGCACTCTGCACTTCCTCTCATTGCCCTCAATCATTGTGTGAAGTTTCATCGAAGTATAAAATTACAAAGGGCAATAACTAATTTAAATGATGACAGTTACGGTTCTTGCACCCTGCACTTCCTCTCATTGCCCTCTGTCGTGTGAAGTTTCATTGTAGTCCCATCCGTAGTTTTGAAGTTATGCTCCGGACAAAAGTGTGACGGATGGACAAAGCAACGACTATATGCTCCCACGAATTTCCCTTCAAAAAATAGGAAAAAATCCTATCTATGCTCTGCCAATGGGTGGTTCTAGGTTTAAGTTTTACCCATACTCTAGCTCTAGCTCTGGTTACAATAGTACTGATATTATAGTAATCAATTTAAATAAAAATATAGAACATTGTTTTGGTCAGTCTTCATATTTTACTAGATCTATCAACAGAAACTTTAATATTGTTGATAATCATTCTAAATTTCAGTGCTGAGAAACAACACAAAATCTAGATCATTTTAACTAGTTACTATTTATAATATTATTTTTCAGGACCAAAGAATTATATCATCTCTGAAAGATGAGATTTCCAAACTGGAGAAGATCTTATCTGAGCTGAGACTGTCGGCAGACAAAGCGTTACAAGAAAATGAACGTCTTAAATCGGAGCTCGGCAAGGCGAAGATTCACGTCGGAGCTGCAGTCAAGCTCACCGAAGTCGAAAGTAAGAAATGTTGTTACCCTAGATTGAGAGCATTTAAACTAATACTGTAACAGTATATTTGTTTTAAAATTCATAGCATACATATTTTTTTACCTTTTGTTATTAACCAATTAGATCTCTAGTTACATCTTGAAAACTCGATTTTAAATCATGATCTTGTCTTTTTATGCCACCTAAGGGAGGCATATAGTAATCACACATCTATCCATTTGTTTGTCCTTCAGTTCAAAACAATCTTGTCTCACCCATAGCTTTGAAAGAACTGAAGGGATTTCCATGAAACTTCACACAATTTTAACCACGATGAGAAAATGTGTCGTGCACAAGTATCGGGTCCATACCTCAAAGGTCAGGGTCACTCTGGGAGGGCAAAGGTCAACTGAGTCATTTCTTATTTTGGCTTTATGGTTGTGGTGCATTAACTGCTTTCCCATAGGCCACACTGCATGCTTTTCGGAAAATAAAGATAAAACAGCACATACAAATTCAAAACTTTGTGTAACATTTTTCAAAAAAAACAAAATTGTATTTCAGAACTTAGTAAAGCGAATGAAGAAAAGTTTAAGAAGATGAAGGACGTGTATCAGAAACTCCGTGATGAGCACGTGACACTTCTGAGACAGGTATGCCTCGGAAAACCACGTTTACCACATCTTTAGGGCAGATACAAAATGCCACTGCAGTATTTTCAACGGCAGAATAATCATGCTTTATATTAAAACAAAACAGTTGACGAAACAGTTGGCATTTATTTCGGAAGCTTAAAGCTTAATAGAGAATTACGCAGTCCAATCGCTTGGCATAAAACGGATAGCATGCACCAAATTGTTTTTTTATAGCGCCGTTATTGTGTATGTAAACAAACATTACAACGATCACTTAGCTTTTTACCAGAGAGTAAGTTTCAAATTAGTTGTTTCATTACCGCCTGAAGACGAGGGGTGATTTAATGCAAAATTGACCGTATATTATACACTTCTACTCTGTGTCAATGTCTGTGTCATCTCCGTTAAGGTTGAAACAAAAACAAAAATGTGGCTTTACGTTTTAGTAATGTAAGAGTACGCTGTTGTAAACAGGTATGTTTTACATTATTATTATTATTAAAGATGTTAAATTAAAAAACAAACAATGACTGTAATTTTATATGTTTTATTATCTACAGTTTTGTTAACTACTTAAACGCTGCTTAGACACACCAAATTCATAGTCAGAGATAAGATACCTATATAAAAAGATCACGTCAAGTTTGTGTCATGGGATTATTCACTGATTTTGTTCATAAAATGAATTGAATTTTTTCACCAAACCAATAGAACTTGAATTCTAATGCAACTATAATGTAACGCGTTACTCCATTAATTTGCTTACGCCACATATTTGCAACAATGAAACCCACGACTTGCCGTCCGAAAAGTATGTAACGTCACATAACGTTGTAACAAAGGACGTCAGACGTCATTGGATGATGTCGACAAAATGCCGTTATAGATGAATTTGAGTTTTCATAAAAAAAAGAGACAGTGTGTATGTATAATTTTACTTTATGTTTTTGACATTTACATGGAAAGCATAAGAATTGAGACCATGCTAAGATTTTCAATCTGGGACGGTATGTGGTTGGTTATTCTCGGACCGTAAAACCATTCGCATACTGTCCCAGATCTTAGCATGGCTATCTCTTAAGTCTATGTTTTAATTTTAATGTACATTTGCAATTTCAGCATGCAGATATGACTAAAGAACAGAAGGATACTAAAAAGACATTGGAAGAAAAGGAACAAATTATAAAAGTATGAGGTTCTTTTTTTTAGCCTTTATGTAAATTATTATCAAATCTAATGTTTCTTTTCTTTAAATCTTTCTAGAAATGGATAATAATAGGCATTTAGTTAATATCAGTATAATTCAATTTATATCACATACCATATAGTTATAAAATATAATTTATCTGCTGGTTTTGAATAAAGGGAAATCCTTCACAAGATAGTAGGCTTGTGGTTCTTTTGAAGTGAGTGAGTTAGAGAAAAAACAACACAACTAGCATCAAGTGAAGGATTTCCTTCTAATCAAGTCCAGCAGTTGAATACTCTATTTAGTACAGTTTAAAAATCAGTTTGTGTATGATTTTAACCGAAATGTTTCACTTCGTTGAACATTCTCGGCAAATTAATTTATTGACATCATATCCACACTTACACAATAAATGTATTTTTTTATTCACTTATGCAATGATTATGAAGGCATGTTTGTTTTATTTTTTAAGTAAAAATATTTGCATGATTGCATTTAATTAAAGTTATTGATTTCTTTAAAATTTGAGATACCTGCCTGCTCATTTTACCCTTTTGATTGTCTCCTTACAAAACTTGTCCTGTTTTACTTCCCACTTTTTGAGCATAAAGTTAGAACTAACATTGCATGCATTGAACAACAAGGCTGACACATGGGGATCTTACATTTATTATTTCGAACTTTGTCATAGCTTTCTTACATAGAACATGGCTAACCTAGTAAAATACCTGAAGGCAAATATGACACGCAAGTGTAATTTCTAGCTATTGTCTTCATTTCAAATGTCATGTGAGAAAAAAAATTTGTTTTTGTCGGTTTGCTCCATTTGAAGGTTGATGTTAGGTCCATTTGAAGGTTGATGTTAGGTCCATTTGAAGGTTGATGTTAGGGCTATTCTATTACAACATTCATGGATGGGACCACAGGAAGGCACTTTTGAAATTAAGCTTAAAGGATCAAATTTCAGAAAAGAGGGTTCTTTCATAGATGTTTAGTAAATTACCTTCATGGGGTCCAGGATATGTTTCAGTGGAATATCACTTGGAGAGGATGCTGTTTTACATATTTTGTTATGCAATAGAAGCATGTTTGCTTTGTTTTTGAAAAAGCGTAGTTTCATTATTGCATTTATCGAAGTTATTAAAACAGTTTACAAATTTAAAACTAATACACATGTATTAATTCGAATGCAAATTGCGAATGCCGTTAAACCCTGTTCTTGGTTTGTGTGCAAATTTATGTATGCCCCCGCATGAATCAGTAACCAGCCCTGGCATGTATTAATTTAGGATAACCAGTCTGATATGGTGCGTTTGGAGGAGGAGAGATGTATCATACAAAATAGCTTGCAAAAATCCGCAGATGAAGTAACGCAGGAACTTGCGGCCACAACTGCAAAAAATACTGACTTGGAAAAATATAAACAGGTACAGTATAAATTATGCATTCGTTTTACTTTTAGCTCACTATTTCTTGAAATCGATGAGTGATTTGGTATAGTATCTTTATAATAATATCCAGTGCTTTTTGTTGAAACGACTCGGATATTGTTTTATGGTCGGAAATTGGACGGTCGTCTGAAGAGCAGTATATAGTTTCAGACATATCATTCTGGGGTATACCATGAAAATATTAGCAAAAGGTAAGTATGCATTTAGCAAATGGAGGGGTGAACTCAAAACTATTGTAACTATATTTAAATAAAGGTCAAGATACATTAGTTTTGCATTGAGCCCTGAATGAAGGAATGAATGGTGTTTTACCGCACGTCGACACATAAATAGGTCATATTGTCTGCAAAAACTGATGAAAGATGAAGAAATGAAGTAGTAATTAAAAATTAATGTAAATATATAAAGATAAAACTATTTACAGCATTGAACCCTACTTGATGTAGATTGCTACTCCACAAAGTAGCTATCCACCCCACCCCCCGCCCCCCCCCCCAACATTTTACGGCATATGCACAACCATTCTAAACCTATTGACAACAAGGTATATATAACTTGCATATTTTCATAATCCAAACTCTATAGACACAATATAAACAGCTTTAACCAGCCAGTCCAAATCCCAAAATTGGAGCGTCAAATTAAGAGTTACCAACTCATAATTTATTTTGGGCATATTCAATCACGAGTATTTTAAGAACACGTTAATAAACCTTTACTTTTAATCGGCACATACACATTACTAAATGTCCTGAACACCTGGATAGAGTTCTGATAAAGGTTTTTGTAGTGTATTTGTTCCCGTTATTTGTGGGGTTATTTTCTTTAATTAGTCACCGGTATGACAGTGGATCAGAAATCCACAACACATAAAAGCTGAGTACCAAGATGTGTTAAAATCTACCATTTCTAAAGCCTTTGGAACTCAAGGGAGGATTGCTATGCATTCCCTTAAATGGAAACCTAGCAATCTCGGAAGTTTTTCACAAGAAGTAATCCAGTACCATTTTGGCTTTAAAACTGCTTGAATATAATGAAGTAACATTTTGAGTTTTAATTTTTCTTCCATTATTCTACCTATGCGTCAAAGGTACTACAATGTTAATACTATGAAAGAGTTATTTGATACTGTAGATTTTAGTCTTGTTTTAGATTTCCTCAAAGAGATCAGACTATATAAATCATTATAATGTGTTCTTATATATATTTACTTGTTTATATACCCGTTGACGGGCATTTGTTGATTTACATACATAGTTTATCTTACACCTTATCATCCCTTATTTTTTAATAGTTTTATCTGTATATATTTACACTAATTTTTTTAAATAATACTTCATTTTTCATCATTTTTTGCGCACAATATGACCTATTTATGTGTCGACGTGCCGTAAAACACCATTCATTCATTCATTATTCTACCATAATTTTAGATATATTATTGGTAAAATATAATCAGCCGTTAGGAATATGCAAAAACGATTCGCTTTTATTATCATTGATATTAATGATTGAAAAAATGCAAGTTATGTAGAAAAACTAACGGGACGCCGCAAGTTCTATAAAAATCAAGATTGCTGTGTGTCCCTTAAAAAACGAAAAGAATAGGTAAGTGTGTTTTTATATGTACGTATGACCTTGCCACTGTAATAGAGGTATAGAGAACAAAGCATCACTTGCATATTTTTGAAAAACTGAGTTTTACCAAAAAAGTATGTCAGTATGCACACTCAAGAAGGTAAGTCTTAATTAGGCATGAATTCTACCCTCTAGAAAAGCTAAGAGTTCAGTTAACAAAGAAGAATGACAGCATGGCTTTGATTGCCTCCCTTAGAAGAGCCAAGAGTTGTGCAGCATACATGATTGCTTCCCTTAGAAGAGCCAAGAGTTGTGCAGCATACATGATTGCTTCCCTTAGAAGAGCCAAGAGTTGTGCAGCATGTATACCAACCCTCAATGTCATCCAGATCATGCCTGTTTGCCTGCATGCTAGGTAGGTCGGTTGATTGTTGGATCAATTTTAGTGTTCATCTCTTCATGTTTTGTTTGATTTCTATCAGGCTTCTGAACTGGGGTCATTTTACGAAAGTTGGCAGAAGGCGCAGGTATTGTATGATGTTAATTTGTGTATTATTGTTAAAGGGAATGTAGCGACACAGCCAAAGCTCTGTTATTGAGAGTTCTGAAAAACTAGGAAAAAAGTGAAAGAATTATCAAAATCGGATGATAAACAAAAAAGTTTTGAGAACTATGATGTCATAGTTCCAAATTTCCATATGGAATACTGATAAATAGCATTTAAAGCAAATAAAATCACTGGAAATAAATGGTGGTAATATAAAGCATTATTGCCATAAGTGTAGTCATACAGTTGCTGTTATATTTTTCTATAAATCAGTAAATTGTCATATTTAGGGCTATTCCATTGAAACATACCCGGGACCCAAGGAAGGCAATTTAATAAACATCTATGGGTGAACCCTATTTTCCAAAGTTTGATTCTTTAAACTCAATGTTCAATGTCAAGAATGCCTTCCTGGGGTCCCAGGGATGTTTTAATGCAATAGCCCTTATAAATATTCCATATATGGACATTTAGAACTGTGAATTCATAGCTCTAAAATGGCGGCTTCCATACCTGCTTCAGCAGAACCGTCAGATGATCATATCTTCTTTACTGCTTTATCATCCAACTGTGATGATCTTTAACCATTATTCAATTTTTTTTCAGAACTCCCATTAATAAAGATGGTTGGGCTGTGTCGCTATATTCCCTTTAAATTGATGAGTTCAAAGTGCTGTTCTAAGTTTATTAAGTTGGAATTAAACATTATTATATGAATAGTTTTGTTCACCTTGAATCTGTATGTTTCATGCTGTATCATTTATTTGATGAATTGATAATACAATGTCATCTGTTTGGATTTATGCATAATAATATGCAATCATATTAGTTTGAGTCGGAAATAAGATGTATTTAGAACTTCCCTAGTTATCAGTTATATGATATACTCCGAATTGTCTTTCTTTAAGGTACGTTTTTGTTTGTGGGTGTTCTAGTGCCCAGAACATTATCTGTGGTATTGCAGTACACAAAGAAATGACGCATGTTATAATAGTAACCAACCAAAACACAGGTTTACCCAATAAAAATGTATCGTTACTGCTGAAAGGGTATCAACAAACAAATTTAGTGTGTGTCAAGTTCGAACTATGCAAAATAGTTTTGATTTGTAACCAATAGAGATTAAGTTTTCTATAGATAATTATACAGATTTTCAATCGAGCAATATTATAAATAAATATTTCACCGTACATCCTCTGTGTGCTGTTTCCCGTGAGCCGTATTACTCTGTATGTTGCATTTAAACATGTAATTTCCTTCTGTAGGATTTAGAGACCCAGTTACGGAATATACAGGAGACGAAGGATTCCTTACAGCAGGAGCTCGAGTCATCCCAGACCACAGCTGCAGCCTTACAAGCTCAGGTAGGCTTATTACAGGTGTTGATTATACACCTGATTATATAAAGCTAAAGCTATATAGGAATCTATTGTCCGTAATGTCCCGTCGCATAACACATTTTTGGCTGAGTAAACACTTTTCATAAAACTTAACTTGCCCAAGTAAGCACACTACAGGTGACGCAAGTGTTCCATGGAACACCCTTCTAGTATTTCTATGAATGAATGTAGTTGAAACAAAGGAGTCGGAACAAAGAGGTTCAGGAGTAGACATTGACCAGTCAAAGAGGATCAGGAGTAGACATTGGCCAATCAAAGAGAAGCAGGAGTAGACATTGGCCAATCAAAGAGGATCAGGAGTAGACATTGGCCAATCAAAGAGGATCAGGAGTAGATATTGGCCAATCAAAGAGGATCAGGAGTAGACACTGACCAATCAAAGAGGATCAGGAGTAGACACTGACCAATCAGATTGCAGTCTGATTTTGACAAGCATTGCCATTTGTGTTCTCTGTAAATGTGGAGTGTGTGGTCCAGTGGTAGAGCTTTGGATGCCAGATCGAGAGGTCATGGGTTCGATCCTCGCCAAGGCCATGTTATTTATCCTTGAGCAGGATAATAAATCCACATTGATTAGTACTGGTTCTACCCAGGAAACCATCGACAGTGACTAACTTGTTTTGCATTTGATGTATTGAAAAGAAATATGTTTAAACTGTACATTTTTACAGTTGGAAAAAACCAGTCAGAGCAAAGATGATCAAGAGAAGACATTGACCAGTCAGATTGCAGGGATGCAGTGTGACCTTGACACACTAAGGAAGGAGAAACAGTGTCTAGAAGAGGAACTCACACAACAGTTGTCATTGATTAAGGTGAGGAAAATATGTTACCCACCACATAAAGAGGGGCCAGCTATATACGGATACTCTTATAGATCATTTGCAGAAAAAATAAGCATGATAAAAAACGGTGTAAATCTTTAAGCTTTTTAGAAATGTTTTTCAAATTAACATAAATATGCATAGATTAGGCAGGCAGCATCTACTGGATTGAAGAATAGTCTACATACATATTCAAACTTAATACTTAGTTCATTACTTACATTTTCCTTAAATTTATTTTAAAATAAATGTTCAATTTAAATAACTAGGGTGAATGATTTAAATCAAGCTTGATATTTAATCATGTATCATTATTTCATCTCTAGACCAACTTGTCTGAGACACAAGCCAGTAAATTACAAAGAGAGGAGGAACTGAACAAAGAAATATCAGATCTGAAGGACAGACTGGATAAACTGTCCGCGGACAAACAGTCGACAGAGAGCAGGCTGACGGGAGATCTCAATGAGCTGCATAGACGTTTATTGAGTAAGTAGTCAAAATATCAGGGTGTGTGTTTTTACTCCCTCCGCTCGTTAAATAAGGCACAGTAGAGTCTGGTCTATTTGTGTGTGAATGATTTACGGTAAATTTATTTGAAGTCTCATCCGAATGACAGGTCAAGTGGGATTTTATTTTTCAATAAACACTTTAGTATTAAGGTGTTTTTTCAAAAACCTTAAATACCCTATGCCATTTAACTATATTCCTAACCATTATGCATTATGGCACCACCCATTAAAATACCATAATTTTAACTTTCATAATTGGAGTTTAATAATCTAACATGGAATATTGCAAAAGAACTGTCATAATATGTGCTCTTACATCTGCAGTCCCTTCAAAGTTGAAGGCGCTCTTGTAATTGTCCGTTTGTTGCAGATGGTTTAATACTTTCACGTTTAGTAGAATTGTATGTCTTCATATTCCTGTATCACTGTGTAGAATGATTATTTTCCTTCAGCAGTTTAACTGAATTATAACTAGGTTTATCACATAACATGTGGTGTGGGAGTGTAATAACACCATTCAATATTTTCGATATTCCACTAGTGGTATAACATAACGTTAACGACGTCATGGTCGTCACGTTAATGTACGTTTTCTGATTAATGTGACGTTATAAGTTATGTAATAAATAGAATCTGACATTCGTTCTCATTCATTATTGAATTCATTAAACTCGTTCGCAAAAATGATATAATGCTCGGCAAGAGCCTCGCATTATATCATTTTGCCAACTCGTTTAATAAATTCAATAATGAATGAGTACTCATGTAAGATCCTCTATTTATCCCTGCATACTTAAAGCCATGTCATAGCCTCAATGTTTACAGCTTTAATGTTAATTGCAGTGTTGTTGAATAGGATTTTTAACTCCATTTGTTAACTTCTGTAAGCTTTCTGACAGTGTAAAAATAGACCATAGGAAAAAAATGACAATACATGCAATTGCATAGAGATTACAAGTAAATGAGATGTCATTAATGATAGGAAAGACTTTTAATAATTATGATAAGTTTGCTGTATTGTCATTAAGGGGACACTGTCCTTAAGTAAGCAGATATTGAGCATAACCAAATAACTGTCTGACTTTTATTCAGAGAAATGCATACATGAAAACTTGAGCAGAGACCCAAAGAAGTCTGTAGTAATACATTCATAAATTTGAGAAAAAAAATAAATAATGTGCACGTGGGTCCCACATTATTTACCTTTTCGGCTGATCACGTGACTTCCATTAGCGCATAAGGTTTTCTATATAGTATGTATTGTGTAATATGTATAGCCCGCTTAGCTCTGTCAGGAGCAACGTCGACTATCTAGCACTCACTATTATTACCCGCGAGTGTTATTTAAGTTTGTGCTGTGTGTTCAAATGCACAAAGTGGCACTTCTTTTTTTGTAATTCGATTGAATTCCATTAAACAATCTTGCATTTAATTAGTAAATATTCAATAATGTTTAATGTGTAATGTTTGTGAACGTAATTAGTGTGTGTTTTATAAGCTAAAAGTTACGGACATTGTCCCTTTAAAGAGACACACTGCAATCTTGATGTTTTAAAACTCATGGCGTCCCGTTAGTGTTTTCACGTGACTTGTATTTGTTCAATCGTTAATATTAATTACAAGAATAGTATAAAGTTGATAGTTTGTGCATATTACTATCTGGTGATTATATTGCACCAATAATATATTTAAACCCATGGTAGAGAAAGTTAATGTCAATGATACTTGATAAATAGACTGAGATGCTAATTTTAATGCTTGATAAAACCTTCAAGATTGCCGCGTGTCCCTTTAACATTGTGTTAGAAATATATTGTAAACTCGGTATCATTTTTCTGTGCAGGTAGCAGTATAGCCGAGGGACGTGCCTTTATACAGGATTCGCTGGACCAGTTCCACAATCCAACCTTCACTACAGTCAGGTGTACAGCAGGTAGGTAGTCAGGTTGCAGTCTACACCTGATGTCACAGTGGACTATTGTGTTTCTGTTGGCTGTAGCAAAAAATATCAAGAATTAGATGATATTACAGTTAGATACATAGATTGGGTAGAAGCAGAAATAGTTAAAAGATTAGTTCCCAATTAAAAACAATTTTGGGTGGTATCGATCAGTGGATCCTGGCTCCAACTGGCACAACCTCAGTAAATGAGTAGGTCTGGTAGCTTAGACTCTAACTGTGCCAATGCTTTGAGGGGAAATTTCTCAGTTTGAAGAATAAGTCGTCAATAATTATCAAGTGTCGACATAAATTCCCAATATAAAGTATCAAAAAAATTGTCAGAGTCTGTGGTTTTACGTAAATAATATACATGTACTAAAATGCTAATAAAATTCACATATTGTTAATGCTGTATTTAGATGTTGAGAGTTATTAATATATTAACACTTCACCTGCAGAAACTACATACTTATTAATTCTATAAACGTATTTCCTATGTTGAGACATATCATATTTTCCTTCTTATTTCAGAATTTCTGTTACTCCGAGGAGAACCTGTCTTGGCGAGTTTAGAAAAGTTACGGACAGCAAAGGATGTTTATAGTATAGACAGAAAAGGTAATTGAGACATGTAGTTTTGATATCAAAGTTAAATTATACTAAATTATATTCAACTGTCAAAAAATAAATGGAGAATCTACTTCCTGGGTTTCGTTTTAGAATGAGACTTAAATGGTCATCTCGATGTCTACCAATCTTTTTTTGTCAAGCCCATTTTCGGATCTCGACATATAGCGATCACAGTGTCATCCAGGTGTATGTGTGTTGGTTGGTTGGTTGGTTAGTTTGTTCGTCGTTCCGTGTGTCCGATTTTCATTTCTTAATATTTTCTTCGATACTTGCAGGTTTTTCACCAATCTTCACCAGAATGTTCATTATGTGGATGCGACATCACATACATAATTTTGAGTCGCTCTGACTAACTTTTTTCACGGTTCATAGATATCTTACAGGTAGATTGATGTTGCATTGTCCTGTCGGTTAGCTCAGTTGGTAGAACATCGGAACGTTAGTCCGAAGGTCCCAGGTTCGAGCCCCGGTCCAGCTGCACATTTTTCTATCTCTTGTGACAATGAACGAAATACAGGTCAAGTCATGTCTCCACTATAACATGTGTATCTTGCTTCTTTCTTGCAGGATTTGCACCAAACTCCTACAGAATGCATCTAACATCATCTGCAAAATTAGAGTTTGCTGTGACCTACTTCCAACAAAATATAGGTCACGTCAGGTCTCTGCTCTGACATGCATATCTTGCTTTTTTTTCTTATAAGGTTTTCATCAAACTTCTGCAGAATGTTCCTTATATGCATCTAACATTATGTGTAAAATTTTGAGTCGCTATGACGACCTACTTTCAACAAAATATAGGTCACATCCGTTCTCCACTTCGACATGCAACCCCCACTGTTAAGGACATTAATTAAATAAAATATGTAAGGAACTAATATCTCTTGGGTTTGACATTGGTGTTGGTCAAATAAAAAATCTGGACTTCTTCATAAAAGGGCTCGACATGCTTCTCGCTTGTGTTGACACATTTCAGAAGAAGAAAAAAAAGGTACATTGATGAATTTTGAACAGTAATTAATGTTTAGGATAGTAAGCCGAATACACGGATCTCACATGTAATAGCCTTGTCCAGTATGACTGAACTGTTCAGGAAAAATAAAATAATGCATTATCAACTGACCTTCAAAAGCAGAAATCTTGACCTAACAATATTTATGCAAGAGATAGGGTTTAAGGTCCCATTAACACATCACTATATTAGATTATATTGCGACAGCAACCTCAGAGGGCGAGATGAGATGAATTATGAAATTTTCCAATAAGCAGTGTCCATACGAGACAGAGGTCTGAAGCTCTGAAGCCAAGCCCTTATCCACTGAGCTATGGAGGCCAAAATGATGAAAGGTCCAAGTTTATTAAAATGTTTTTTAAAACTTTAACATTCTGTCCATTTGTTGCAGATCTGGAGCAATTCGTAAAATCTATAACTGGGTTTTCCCATCACCTTGGTGATTGTGTCCTCCACGGACTTGCCACGTCTCAGTCCACAGCAGAGATAGAGCCCGGTCAGGCCCTCGCACACCTGTGTAATACGGCCGGGGAAAGTGGACTTAGTGTTCTCGGTGCCATAGAGAAAGGTAATTGAAACTACTTTAGATGATTAAGTTTTCTACAAATCGGTAGTGTTATTACTTACTGGTCCTTTGGGATCATTAAGCCCAATCTTTGTGCCTTTAAAGTAGAAGATGCTAGGGAGCATAATAGGTGTTGCACATTATATTACCTCTCATGAACAGACTCAATAAAACCGAGTCCGTTACTTTTCTCTCTTGTTTGTGTTTGTTGTTTTCAAGGGATCTCCTTTTCAGTATTTATTTCTACACAATTTATTGGTGTGGCCGACACACAAAATAATAGCGTTTTTCAATCCAAAAAATAGGTTTTAAATGTTTTTTGTACTGTTACCCCTCCATAAGATCTTTGATACAATTGTGTGGCACTATATTTTTCAGGTGGAAGTATCAGAGATGAAGTGGAAGCCACAATCAGCCACATCAAGGAGATGATGACCCTGACGGAGGAGCTCGTACCCAAGATGGACGATGTCAAAGTGGAGGAGATTGGGGACATGATGGATAAAGAAATGCAACTGACCAGTAAAGCTATTGAACTGGCTGCAGCTAAAATACAGGTAAAGTTTGGTCACTATTTTTAAAACAGTTAATGCCAGTATTGATGATGTTGTGTAAGTCGTAGTGTACCATAAATAAGTCTGTTATTTGGAAAAATGTTCATGAGCCCATTAATTGGAGAAAATGTGTTTACAAGCCTGTTATTTGGAGAAAAATATATTTGCTTCAATACAGAGTGGGCTCATGGTAAGTTTAAATAGAAAATCAATCTGCTCACGAAACAATCTGTTATTAGCGAGAATTAGGCCCAAAGTAACACAAAGAGTTGCATTGTGTATTACAGGAGATGCTGCAGCAGACCAGGAAAGACAACACGGGTGTACAACTTGAGGTGAATGAGAGGATCCTGGATGCCTGTACAGACCTCATGAAGGTAAATAACCCTCCGGTCATATAGCTCATTCTGGAATCTGTGACACAATGTTAAAACTAACTCTTGGGATATTTCAGTCTGATTCATGTTACACAGGGATACGGGTTTGCAGCTCATTAGTGCACTAACACTATTCAACATTGTTTTCATACAGTCCTGTATTTGTTAATTTCTAGTCATATATAAATTTTAAACCTATTTGTAGCATCTTTTTATGATCATAACTGAATACTGTCTTTGTTCCCTTAATTTCTACATATGTTTTTGCCATATAGCTAGTTCATCCTTTGTGATTTTATTTGCACAGTTATGTATACAGTCTTCTAAAACCATTACAAGCACTTCTCTAGTATTAAAATATAACCATTATTGAAACGTGTGACAGCATTGTGATTGTGTATGTTTCAGGCCATCAGGGTCCTTGTTCAGCGGTCCAGGGATCTACAGCAGGAGATTGTAGCCCAGGGAAGGGTAAGTGTAGGGCCGACCATGATTTCTATTTCTGGCATACCGGATAAGGTGATCTGTGTTTTACCTGGGTGCTGGAAAGTCTGATCTTACATGGGGGGAAAGATAAAAGTCACACGCTGCTATCAACAGTGACAGTTGCAAGACTCCATTGTGTAAATAAACATACAAAACATTATTAATTGACGACGTCAACATGCAGAATGTAAATGATATGCAAGAAAAAGAATCAATCATGGGTATCCGATTCAGATAGGTAAATTCCAACACTTGGTATAACTGTTTTTGAGATACGAGAAATATCTCCCGAGGTAGAGAAATGACCTCGATATAAGAACGAGTGCGGAGATATCGGGGCCATTTCTCTACCGAGGGAGATATTTTCAGTATCTCAAAAACACTGGTTATTAAACTATATATTATATAATTTAAAATATTTTATTAATATTTCTAATGATTCACGCCTTTTTACACCAGTTTGCACGAGAACTCCAAGACGACGTTACGTCATATAAACAAAACAAGTGGAACCGGAACTCTTCGTTAATTTCCGTTATCATTGTTTCCTAGTGACGGAATCTCACGAAGACGTCCGTAAAACAATCGGAACGTCATTTGGCATTTCCGCCACTGACGGAAAAGGCCGAGCAATGTTCCGTACTGGGAAATATTTCCCAGTAGAGCAAACGAGTAGATATAGCTTTTCTATTCCCAGTATTTCCTATACAAATCACAGACAAATATGTAATATAAACAATTATACCTTGTTGGAATTCCCGATCTTTACCGGTACCCATAGAAGATTCTTATAATATGATATCTTTGATTGTAAATAAATTATTTACACAGAATTAAAAACAAACATCTAAAAGTTGGCTCAGCCCATGGTTACCTCTTAAGTAAAATAGTGATAATTCTAATTTGAAAAATGGTCGGCTTATTAAAAGACATTTTATGCTCAGTTGGCCACTTTTTATGTGTATGCTTATAGTGTGTTATTCTTACTAACTGGCTTCAACATGATATACGTAAACCTAAAAAAATTAATATAGGCTTTTTTTTTCTTTTTTTTTGTGTAACACATTTATTCTTTATTTCCTAGGGTACATCTTCAGCCAAGGACTTCTACAAGAAGAATCACAGATGGACCGAGGGTTTCATCTCGGCTGCCAAGGCTGTAGGGTGGGGAGCTACCACACTTATGTAAGTTGTTGCTAAATCGTTAATAAATTTTAGCTTTTAATAATGGACCTAAGACTCTAGACTTGAATTTCACAGCATTAGAAGAAGTTTGATGAATGTTCAAAAAAATACCATGCTTTGCATAATTGACAACCAGCATGGACAGAAGTCTTCCCTTATGTTTCATGTCTTCTTTCTGACATGGCAATTAAACGATGAAAATTATCCATTTTTTAGTTGTATTCAGTGGCATGCGAGTCTTGTGCATTCATTTTTGTTTCTTGTTCAGTTTTAAGAGGTATATACCGGAAGCATTTTAGAAAAAAATATCTGAGATAATTTCTACTTAAGTCAAATCTTATTTTGCTTAATTGTATCTCGATAGAATATAAAATTAGCCGTAAAACTGTGATGTTTTTTTTTCAATATGTACTTGACATGAGAAATTTTTGATTTTTAAGGAAGCACAAACGATGCTTAAGTTTATTATACCCCGGCTTCGCAAAGTGAAGTGGGGGCTATATAGAAATCGCGTTGTCCGTAACATTGCATAACACATTTTTCCCCGTCCAGATGCGTAACACATTATTGTCCTGTCCCGTCGCATAACACATTTTTGTCCCGTCCTGTCATGTAACCCGTCCCGTCATGTAACATTTTTGTTCCGTCCCATCACGTAACGCTATTTTATTACTAGCATTTTTTCAATTTGTTCCCAAACTTCATCAATTCATATCAACTTATGTCCCTCTACATCACCTGTGGTTGATTGCCTAATTTATTACAGAATTATGGCCCTTTGTTGGACTTAGAATAAAAAAAGTGGGGTATTCGTCACCTTCAATGTTAGTTCTAGTTAATATAGCCCTGGTTCCATGGCTTAATGTCATAATTACCATAATGTCTGTTTCTCCAGGGAGTCAGCTGACAAGGTACTGAAGGGTGAAGGGAAGTTGGATGAGCTGATAGTCTGCTCCCAGGAGATCGCCGCATCTACGGCTCAACTGGTCGTTGCCTCGCGCGTCAAGTCCAAACGGACAAGTCCCACATTGCAAAAGGTACAGGATGCCTCGAAGGATGTGTCCAAGGCAACAGGATGTGTTGTAGCATCTGTGAAAACTGGCACGCAAATTATGGAGGAAAAAAGTGAGTTAAATGAATCCAGTGTTTTTATTATATATTTTGGAAACATAACCCATACTGTCACAATTGGCAACTTTTGCACGATTTTTCATAAAATTGGGGGAAATGTAGTAAAATATTCATTTCAAAATTGTATCTTTAATAAAGCATGACATTTCACAAAGCTATTTCTCTTTGCCTCATGTTTTTAAACTTTTTTTTCTTCAATTGTGATTTTTTGTCTCAAAATTTGGAAAAAAATTATATGTTTTGGCATTGGGAAATGACCCTATAACGGCTATTAAAACAGTAGAAAAACACACTGGAATTGTTCAAAATCGTGAAGATTTCACATGTGGAGTTTCTTCTACATGAAAACGTGTAAACTTTCAAACAAGTTCCAACTTCCATCTCGGATTGAATATTTAGCATCTGGAAATCGAGGTTTATTTTTTAAATTTTCGATACATTCTTTGATTCTGTTTTTATATTAAGACTCAAGGGACCCAAAACAACCAACTGTAAACTGTTATGCTCATGAGCATTTTGCCAACCCTTAACCATTGCAGTAATGCTTTTATCATATAAAGCGTGAATTTGAATGGGAAATTGTTGTTTAATGCCTCAGTTATTTAGAGCTGCCCCAGAGAGGGGGGAAGGATACATAGGAATTCGAAAACCTACCCTACTCTTATTCACACATAGATTCTTATGGTTCTTTAACATGCTCGGAGGACTTCAAAACAAGGGACAGCCCGGCTTACGTCTCCTTCTGACATACGTTCTGGGGGGCGTTTGTCACTTTCTGTGACATTTTGAGTTTAATGATGAAATGCAGTTTTGGAATGAGATATTTAAGCTAAACAACTGTAATTCTTTTAATTTAAAGGCCTGATGGACTTCTCTCATCTGTCGCTGATACAAACCAAGAAACAAGAAATGGACGCCCAGGTGCGAGTGTTAGAGCTGGAACGAGAATTGAGGCAAGAACAAGAGAAACTACGAACTTTGCGTAAACAACACTACTCGCTCGCTGCAGATGAGGAGGGTCTTGATCATGTGAGTATATAATCTTACATTTCCGATACGTTTATTAGCTGAAGATGGAAAACCAAAGAGGAAAGGATTTTGCTTGTGATAAACTGGTAAAATAAGCTTGTGGCTTATAGTGAGTGGTCATGTAGGTAAATAGAAACAATTAAGGAAATTGCATTATTTCATTTGTAAAAATGCAATGCTGAACTTTTCTATTAAACTGTTCTTAAAATAAAATTAAAAAAGCAGACATTTTTAGGATCATAATATTTTGTATATATAAATAAAAAGACGGTCGTATTGAGATAGGGTTAGTTGAAATCTGTGTTTGCTAGTTTAACACATTAAAAACACAAAACTCTGGTTTTGATAGAAATTCATAACTAAAGGTGCTCTGCCAAATGTGGTTAAAGAGTTCTGATCTTGTTGAGACACTTAAAGCGCTTTGAGTGGACTTGCTTGCTTAAGTGGACTTGGCATGTAAATAAGTGGTCTTTAAAAAAAAAGAAGGTTGGACCTCTTTTCATTTGGCCTAATGTTAATGAGAATTAGGTTAAAAATAAAAGATTATCCCTCATGACAGCAGTCTTATGACTGGTTCCACTATCACTGAACACTGGTTCCCCAAAATATAATACACTGAAGACTGTTTTAGGCTCGATCATTCAGAACTCTCAAAGAAGCCTATACATTGGTCTGGAATAAAGCTTCTTTAAAAATGTTGACATCAAGATGAGATCATATTGAAAAAATATGTATAATCGCTGATTGGTCAATGTCAATTTTATATGAGATACAACCCAATGTAGCGACAACATCAAAAATGATGCCGTTACTCACCATGATTTGTAAAAAGATTGCCTCAAACAATGTCAGCGGATTTTGATCAATGCTACAAACTAACTCTTAATATCCGTTATATTTATTTATCCGAAATTACAAGAAAGAAGATTATTTCATTTAAAAACAACAACAACATGCATCCCATTGAAACTAATGTTGCGCGTAATGCAAGATGCCCTTTGAAGTTGCAGCCACAACGACGTCATGTAGTCAGTTTTGATGTTTGGCGCCCTCTATCAGTCAAAGATTTTAATAACCAATCTTTCAGCTTGAGTGTGTCTGGGTGATAGAGACTACCGAATTTTCATTCAGACAGTGGTCTAAAAACTCATACCACTATATTGTTTTGTATTTCCAAACTATTTTGAAACATAACTGCATAATAATATAAATAAGTACATATTACCACTATGTATATCATATATTATTAGTAACACCATTTGTACCATACAGCATATGTGTAGTAACACCATTTATATGTTTATTTATGTGTATTATATACAGGAAGAGCAAGAGGAAGTGAGTGTCCAAGTTCCACCTCAGTATATTACTGCTTAGGCAACTGCAGACATTTTTATCAAGATTCATGCTTATTACAATTTCTGAATTCTTAACAAAAAGATGTTACGATCTTTATGGAGATTTTCAAACCAAATACTGGTTTTCGTAAGAGTAGTTGATCAACTGTTTAAATCAAAGTTCAGCAGACCTGCAGATTTACAGTAAAACTTTTTTTGTTACATTCTTGCTTTGTTTTGGCAGTCCTGATCTGACTGCTCATTAAAAATTAGTATTATTTCTAGATAAACTTCAAAACTATATTACTGACTATCTAGCATCAAACATGGTTACAGCTTATATAATGGACATACTAGGAAATCGTGATACAAGTCCATATACTACATACAAATTGTGATGAATATATTATACTGATTACACAAACATTGGTTATAGCAAGTTCTAACAAACTGCAATCCGGCTGGTTGACATTAACAAATTTGAGACTATTTAATAGTGCACAACCCATTGCAAATCAAGTCATTTGACAGACATTAAACTGTTTAAAACTTAACTTCGTTAAATTTCATTTCAGTTTGTCAGTAAATTTGAATTAAATGAGATGTGTTAGAAACATATTAACCAGTAGTGAAAGGTTGCTTTTGTCGGTCATTTATTGGTCGCAATTTGCGTTTGACGGTTCCTCGAATGCATCACCATTAAACTAAATTTGCGAACATTGACTAACTGATATACCATCACAAATTTCTAAATGTCAGCATGGTTAATACTAAACTTGTCTGTCTTGCAAATACTCTAAACATACATTTAGGACATTGGCACTCGAATATGGTCCATGTTAAAAAACTTAATGTGATGGTTTAGTTCTTGATAAAAATGTCTGCAGTTTATTTCATAATAATTAGCTTTGTACAACAGTTGTTGTTATTACTAAAATGTTTTATTATTTCTCCATCTTTTTTTCTTCATACCTTTTCTGAACTTTACGGCAGCTTTTCCTGGAAAACATGGTTAACACCCTGTTTTATGCTAATTGTCCAATAGCTAAAAATTTAAATAAAAAATAAGGCATAATCTAAAAAAGGTCCAAAAATGCACCTTTTTTTATATCTATTAAAAAAAGTCAAGCATTAAAGAATGTGTTGTTAAGATAGCTATGTCTCTTCTGTGAATGTAAAAGTGATCTATCCATGTCCAAAATAATCATTTAGTTCCGCATTGGATAAAACTTCCATCACAATCCTTCACCTATCCAAATTGCAGTTTGCGGACATCCATGTTCCATCAACACATTTTCTGATTTATGGTGTTTCTATGAAAAATATTTTCCCCCACGGATGATTATGTTTTTCACAATAAGCATTGTAATAATATTGAAAAATGTAGATGAGTAACCATTGCCATCTATGAAACAGATTTCTCTTGAAACTAAGTAGTGATCATTTTTGACAACATAAGTTTATATTTGTTAAAACTTTTATAATGCTTAGCTGACTTGAGAATGTTAGGATATAATAGTTTGACATTTTCTAGCTGTCATTGTGTAGGAGATCTATAAATTATCTTATTTTAATGAAAGATATTATCACACACTAATTTTAGATTTACTGGTAGTAAGAGTGTGCCTTAACTAACATACATAGTTATTATAAACATATTATTTGCTTTAATAGTAGTTTTATTGAGTATATAGATATTGCAATAATTAAGTTTCCACTGGACTCGGCAAGGGAGAGCACCCATGTAGTTACTTAATATACAATAATGAACTTGGCAAGGCAAAGGCACATATGCGGCTGTATATGATGGTCAATTATTTTCGTGGTTTGTGGCAGACCACCCACTTTTTCCTGGGTAGAAGCAATACTGTATACCTTCCGCCATCTGTAAGAATCAACACTTTCTCACAAGTCCAGCTCCTAGTGGGAACTTGGCAAGGGAGATAGAGCATAAAGGTGCCATCTGCATAACAGAGAAGATACAAATTACGTCACTTTTATTCTCTCACTTGTTAAAGGCTGTGATAGTCCAATTTAAATAAAGGTTAGCAATAACGTTAATGTTGACTGCATGAAACAGACGTTCATTCCTATAAAACTGTCACAGTATTTTTATGTAAAATCAAAATGATTGATTGCCTGGAAACTTATGTCTCGTACAGCACAGAGGTGATTTTGAGTCTCATTTGAAAGGTCGATGAGTCAGGGCATCGAACCCCTTCATCCCGTATCCAAAGAACTATTCACTGCGGAGGCTGGGAATGAATCTCTTACACAAACTGCTAATCTTTTGTGCCACACTTGATTTCAAAATTAATGCTAACTGGTATGTAGCGGCTGTTAAAATGAAATAAAGATTAGCTTTTAAAGTTTAGCCTTTGCATCAAATTCTGCTTTAAAAAAATAGGAATTCTATCAGGGACTACCAGTATATGACTTTATGTTCTATCATTTTTCACCGTTTAACAAAACGCTTACTTTCGCTAGTCAAAATGAAATTTAAATTAAGCTTAGCTTTAATATTTACCTCAAGCTTTCATCTTTCAAATTTATCTTTAGTGCCAAACTGTATTCAGTCACCAAATATAGCTTTAGCGATATTGAAGTGTACATGATTGCATAAATATTTGTTTTTAAGAAACAGTGTCATAATGTTGTTGAAAGTTACAATGTAACTTTTCAGTTGACACAGGTTAACTAAATTTATTGCAGGTCCAGTTCTATCCTGATTGCTCTTCTATTATACATAATTATACATATTAGATACTGTCAGTTAACACAAAATCAAAGTTGTCATGTTTTAATAAAGATGTTGCCAGCATTAACACAACATCTAACTTGGTTTATGAAAATACTCAATGCTGATTGGTTAGTGAGGTGTTCTTAAAAAAGCTATATAAACCTCCGACGTCACGTCCTTCACCGTTAGAACGTCATTTTAAACGATTTTCAACTTCGGAAAACATCCAAAACAACGATTACGTTATTTTAAGACAACGTTACATTTAAGACAACGTTACATTCAAACAACAAATTGAACTTTTTCGAAACACGTTAAAGCTGTATATTTCTTCGTTTGGTGCTAAGAGATGGACGTATGATGTAAGTTGTGAGAATGTGTTATGTTCAATCTCTCAAAATTTGTGTATAAAATACATAAAAATCCATGTCGGATAAAAAATAAAATATTTCCAGCGGGTTTATATTTGGTATCGATGGTCTTCAAGTCCCGCCCACCAGGTTTTGATCTGGGACAATATAAACCCGCTGGAAATATTTTATTTCTTAAACTAGGATGTGTTTTAATAAAAACTTTGCTGTTCCTTGATACAGCTATACGCATTTTACATGGTTGATGGAAAGCCTGATCCTACATATGGGGGATGATAAAAGTTGCGTTCTGATATCAAAAATGACAGTTGTATGAAGGCATTATGTAAATAAACATGCAAAATGTTAGTTGGGGACATCAACGCGCAGAATATAAATGATTTAATAAAAGTTATCAGTCATATCCAGTTATAATAAAGATATGGAAATTGCAACACTCGATATAAGTGTTCTAATCGGAACCTCCGCAGTCTAGGTTTCAATAAAAATAGAGATTTTGACAGATTAATTTAAATATTTGACCCTGTTTCCTTGTATAGGATGATGAGGCAAACAAGGAGAACCACCCGTGGGATTATGCTCCCATGATGTGAGGTATATAGGAATGCTGCATGATAGTTGTTCCACAGTGAATGCTGTTAATTGTCAACGAAACAGTTATTTTAGCAGTTTTAACAGTTTCTACCTTCCTGATCAAAGAAAGGTGGTGCGTTGTACATCCGTCCTACCTTCCGTCTGTGCGTTGTACATCCGTCCTACCTTCCGTCATGACTACTCTGAAACTACCAATGCGATTTTCTGAAAACTTGACAGGATAGTTGCATTTGATATCGACTTGAATTCCTAAATAAAACTCAGGTCAGTCACAAATCCACGATGGCCGCCATGGCTAAAATAGATTAAAAATATGAGTTTAGTTATCACTACTTGACCAAAACCATAGGTGGTTATTGATTTGAAACCTGGCATTACATCTAGTTTGTCATAAGCAGATTTCATTTTGATGCGACGTCAAACATGACTGCCTGAGGCCATCTTTGTTTACATAGAATTGTACAAGTAAATACTTATGTCCGTCATTTCTCAGAAACTACTGGTGGGATTTTCCTAAAACTTGGCAGAAACATTGCATTTGATGTCTAGTTGGTCCTAAACAAAATTCAGGTAAATCAGAAATGCAACATGGCCACCATGGCTAAAAAAATATTTAAAAAACAAAAGTTTGTCCAAAACCATTATACGGTATTGATTTGGAACCTTTAATCAAAATAATTGCCATGACATCTTGTTGGTCATTTATTAACAAACTTTATTTTGATGAAAGTCAAACATGCCTTCAGCGGCCATGTTTGTTTACAGAGAGTTATTCAATATAAATGTGTTAAGTATACTCCCCTGAAACTCTTAATTGATGTTCATGAAATGTCCCAGGAATGTTGCTGTTATTGTTTAGTTATTAAAAGTGGATTTATAAAAAGTCAGGATTACTTTACTACTTTCTGTTGTGGCAAACAAAAAAACTTCCAGAATCTATTGGGAGAGCGCTTCAAGATAATTGACCACTTGCTTGTAAAAGCATGTCTGTTATTTCCTACGCAACTCATCTTTATAAGAGTGACACCCAACCATATGCTATGATGTTACAGTTTGTGAAAATAATTGAAACAGAAACTAGTCAAACAGAAACCAGTGTTTCTATCTAAATTACATAAATGATCTTCACCTTAAAGAAACTAACCCTCCAAATAATGACGAAATTACACTACAAAATGAATTTTTGCAATTCTGGAATTCACAAACCATTCTTCAAACTATTCTTAGACTTGTTCTTCAAACTATTCTTAGACTTGAGTTCAAGTACTCAAATTTCATTCACAAATATGGCCATGATCTTTAAAGGTAAACACTCGTATGAAGTGGCTTTTATTAGTATTCATCATATGTATACATAGCAGTTTGTTATGAACATCAGCACTTTAAACTTATAGAAATGTTAGTGATTGAAATGTGCATACTTGGGCTTAAGTCTAAGAATATTCTCAAGACTGGTTGGTGAATTCCAGGCCTGACTCAATGGCTTAGTTTACTCCATGAGGTACAGTGTTGGTCAAATATCTGAGAATTGATTGTAACCCTTAACCAACAAAGCACGACTATAATAGCCTTTGCGTCCATTGTAAACCCAGATCAGCCTGCAAGTATTTCTACAATATTTCCCCTTATATTAGCGCCCGGGCACTAAGTATGCAAAATGCAAAGGGGGCGCTCATTATTTTGAATTTATTGTACAATCTGACAATAAGTGCTTTTAAGTATGACAAAAAAACAAAAACAAGTACAAAAAAAAAATACAAAAAAAAACAACTTTAACCCGCTAAGCACGACTATAATTGCCTTTGCGTCCACTGTAAACCCAGATCAGGGTTTACAATGTCTGATTGCTGATCAGTCATCTTCCCAAAAATACCCCTTTGTCATATAAATGGAATGGTCTTAATTCAAAGAAACAACAGTCCATTATTTACATGTAGCGGGTTAAATGTTAATGAAAAAATGGGTTTTCTATGAAGGCAAGATTTCTGGAAAAAAAATGGGTGGTGAGCTGCCATTATGGGAAATACAGTATTATGATTTATGAAAGTTTATTGATGTAAGATATTACATTGAAATTATACAGAGGTACATCAGTGTATAGTGTGTTTATTCCTAATGTTAGGAGTTTCTCGTTATTTGACTAACATTAATCATTTCTTTTCTTGTAGATATGTAGCGAGTTAAATATATGTTGTTTACCATACACTACTCAACTTTTATAATTGGTCACCCAGTTTTTTTGAAATAACACGGAATACTAAAAACTGGAAAAAGACAAAACACATACCAATATTTTATTAAGTTTATCAACAAGGTTTTAGTCCAGGTCAAAGCAGATTAAGTTTTATAAATGGCTAGAGATATTTTTTAAACGACACCAGTTAACATTTCAAATGAAAATATGAATTATTAAAAAATATATAATTCTTTGAAAATTGACCGATTATAAAAGTTGAGTAGTGTGTAGAAATATTAGTATATAAAAACTCGTTTTTGTGAAATACATATAATTATCTGGTATTTAGTCCCCTTTTACACTAACACGTTTGATTATGATGTTGTTTACCACCTACCTAGACATTTTGAGTGGTGAATGCGTAACTGTTGTTATTGTGTATAAATAAAGAATGAGATACAGTAGTTTTGTATTGACACTAGGACATGTTTGATATGGAATGTATTTTTGTGCGAAGTATATTTAGTATGTGCTCCCTATACTGATTTAAATCAGTTAAGTTACTAATGCTACTAATGCAGATGGATGTATATAAGTTTTCATCGAAAGCGACTGTATTATTTGACATATTGTTCACCACATTTCTTGAAAAAAATATTGCTTTAAATATTGTTTAAACCAATGAAAATGCATTTTGGGCTCAATGGTAGTTATTTACAAAGTATGAAGCTATCATAATACATACAGATGATTCAACTGGTAGATTTCATTATTGGGAAATCCTTCACGAGATGGTAGGCGTGTATGTCTTTTCACAAACTTTAGATGCTAGAGAGTGAAAATACAAAAACGTCTATCAACGATTGAAAGATTCTCTTATAATCACACTGTTTATGTTTATGTTTTCAAAACACGTAATAAGAGTCATGATTCAATGTCACAGTTAAAAAAGTTTGTGTTACAAGTTAGCTATTAATATTAAGTGATTATGAGTTAACATGGAGTGCGTGCGTACGTGGAGTGCGTGGTCCAGTGGTAGAGCGCCAAACTCCTGATCGAGAGGTCGTGGGTTCGATCCTCCGTTGCGGCCACGTTATTTATCCTTGAGCAAGATAATTAATCCATGTTGCTTAGAACTTGTTCTACCCAGGAAGCCATCGAGAGTGATTAATCTAAGTTGCAAGAACTTGTTTCGCAGTCGATGTAAAATAAATATGTTTTAAAACATGAGTTTACATCTTTCACTGAAAACAATATCCTGGCCTGGAATTTACCAACCATTCTTGATAATATTCTTAAACTTAAGCCCAAGTATGCAAATTTCAATCACGCATAAAAAGATAAACGTTCATAAAAAGCTTCTATGTATAAATATGATCAATTCTAATAAATAGCAACTTCATATGATTGTTTATCTATGAAGGTCGTGGGAATATTTGTGAATGAAATTTTAGTACTTGAGCTCAAGTCTAAGAATAGTCTGAAGAATGGTGGGTGAATTCCAGGCCAGCTATTAGCTTGTCTGCAAGAGAGTAAATGATTGATGCCATTAAGACCAGTAATTCACATTTTTCTATAAGATGCTCATCATTGCAATTAGATGCAAAAATCGAATCAAATGTTTCATTCACAGAACTGGCAATTTAAAAAAATCCTCGGAAATATCATAATTAGAATGAATGGGTTTAACTAAACGTGACATGGTTACTGGTATACTGTTTTTATGGAATGGGTCGGTGGTTCTACCCAGGTGCCCGTCCGTGCACGAAAATTGTCCGGAGGGGCACCTGGGGTCTTCCTCCACCAGTGGAAGCTGGAAAGTCGCCATATGACCTTAGCTGTTGGTGTGACTATAAAATCCAATTCAATTCAATTCAATTACCTAAAAATATAGAATGTATCACATATTTCATTTTCATTTAAATTTTAACTTTATATTACTTTAAGCCATGTTTTATAATGTAATACTCTGCATTTGTTAGTGTTATGTTTTGCTTGGTGTAGGGAAAATACGTTCTACAAGCCTGATCAGGCAACCTCTTAAAATTGAAATCATAAATTCCGTTCAATGCAGTTCAATGTAAAATCAATTATTTTATCTATTTTCAGAGTTGAATTGTAGCCAACGAAAGTATATTTGATATTTACACACACGTATTCCTCATTTGCTGAAATCCTGGGACATGTAACAAAGGCAGGGTGCAGGCGGTACAGCCGCTGTGTGATGGGCGTGCTTATTTTACTAAGGAATAGAATCAAGATAGACAGATTGTCATGGTGTAGTTGAGTTTTGCAAGAAACATTAAACTATAAAGTGTAGTAATTAAACTAATTAAACCTTTTAAACGGTATATGGAATGGACAGGATTTTTTTAAACATTTTGGATGTACTTTGCTATGCAAGTGCTTTGATTGTGGTGGTGTTAGACATTCCACCAAGTCTAAAATACTTCATCCTCTACCGTATTTCCCCTAATAGAAGTCAAAATGCCAAGGGGTAGCTCTAAAAAAACAAACTAAAAAACTATATTTTTGGGGGTGGGCGAGGTGGGGGGGATTTTGGATACAAAAGGTCGAAAAATGTATTAAATTTTAAAGATCGTTTTTTTTTTTTTATTTTTTTTATTTATTTTTTATTTTTTTTTGAAAAGGTGTGTTGGGAGGGAGGGGGCGCTACTATTAGGGGAGGTGCTCCCATTAGGGGAAATACGGTAATTTATATCTGTAATACAAGCATGCCCAGAGCTGTAAATAAGCTGAGTTTTTGAGTATTTTACTCATACTTTTTTTACTAAAATTATCTTCAGCTCTGCATAGCCATGATAACGTGGTTTGCATGAGAGAAAAACTGTAAACTATGTAGTACACTTGGAAAAAGGTTAAAGCCCTAGGGTATTTTGTGAAGGAAGTTTGTATTTAGGCTGAATGATTCGGTGAACAGTTTAAAGGAACAGATTATGGTATTTAACATCTAATTCCTGAATTCATGTACAAATATAATTTTATAGACATGTGTTTTACAAGTGTTTAAAAGTATTTGAAGTTATTGTATATGACATTGTGAAAGTTGACTTTATTCTGTACATTTATTGTTCTATTTTGGCAGTGGCTCCAGTTTGAAACATATATGCCTCTGTTCTTTACAGTTAAATATGACACGTTTTGAAACCATGTGATTCCCCACCCTATATAGGGTAGAACAGAAAACAGTGCCACTTCTGATAGTGTTATTAACGTTACCTCCTTGTTTTTTATATATTAATTTATCTTAAATGTTTTAACTTTACCTCATTAAAAATGGACGCTCGGTTATGCTTTGAGGTAGAACAATTTAATGATATTGGATGTTTTAGTGTTCTTTGTTACAAAATGGCAGCATGGTGCAGGGAATCTTGTATTATTTTATGGGAAAAGTAGCTTATTATACTTTTTAGTTTGATAAGTAAATATTACTGTTTTTGCTGCATCTTTACTTTTAAGGTATTATTGTGTTTTAGTTAAAGATATCTCGGTTGAGAAGTCGCAGTTGAAACAAAACATTAAAATATATATGTTGATGGTTTTAACTTGGCGGTATCATTAAGAGGTGGTAGACAGGGATTTCCTCTGTGACTTCAACTGGTCTACCTGGCTTCTGTGAATACTTTTACTCTTTGGAGGGGTAGGCAGAGGGGTAGAATCCCCCCAAATTCATGTTCATTTTATCATTTTTTGTTCATGTTCATTAAAGGTCTTCATCATGATCCCTGCATTGTTTCAGGTGCTATCTCGCTCGCATCAAAAGAGCAGTGGCAGTAAACAATAAACCTGGCTCCAGCGTAAATGGAGTTTCTACGATAGAACTTGCAGCATCTCTGCAGTTCAGGGTGAGAAGGTTCTAGGCCCATTTTCCATATTTTATCTCGATGTACATGGAAGATGAGCCTGGCATGTTCATGCCTGTTAGGCGCCATATAACCTTTTCATGTGTTGGTGCGCCTTAAAACCCAATTCAATTCAATTAAAACTTCTTTATATATCTGTGGCACCTCTTTCTGACAGTGTCTTTGTAAATCAGTTGTCCTAAAGTAATTACCCCATCTTTTTTATTTCTTGTAAGCACCTTGGGTAGGTGATGGGTAGAAGAACATGGTTCGTAAAGTTCCAAATATTAAACAGTTTGATATATTACCAGACTTTACCTCTTTGTTTTCTTTGATTGCCTTAGTTTTGAGTAGGAAAATATACAAGGATCATTATCCTATAGATGCATGTATCATGTAAAGGATTGCTGGTGCATATATGTTGCCGGTATCTGCCACCTAACTTAATATTGCTCTAATAGCCTGTCTATTGGAAATTGTATGATTGCTGTTAGAGTACTTAAAATAACAGAAACGTGCTGCTGTCAAATTACAGATAAAAGTATCTGTGACCCATGGACACATATTCTAATTCATGGATTTTTTAATGCACATGTCCTTTCACACGTTTAATTTGAACATGGTTCTATGAATTATTTAAAAGTTTGAATGGTTTTACCCTTTAGGATCCTTTTAAGGTGTATTTTTGCAAAGAGGGGCTATTGTTATGCAGAAAAACTGAATGGAGAAATGCAGATAGCTATAGGCCAGCCTCTGTCTTGAAATTACATGTTTGTCTCACTTTCAAAGAAGGTGGCAAGTCATAGTTATATCACTTCGCGGCAGTGGAGTCAGCATTTACGTTAAGGTTTTCTGTTAAATCTTTTACCTTCTTATATCTTCAACACTGCGTTAAAATTCATTAAAACTCTGCATAATTATGTTTTCAGTATCACCAAGGCCACTCACATACACAGGTTCCATAACTCTGTATTGCATTTTAGCAAAATTATGGCCCTTTTAGGCGAAATCCTATATAGTCGACTTGCAGACTCCCTTTTTTGAAAATACATATTTCTGAGGGACATGGACATATTGTGTTAGTTTATGTGTGCTGTTATAAGTTTATCCTATTGATTTGATATTATACAAATAACTTTTATTTTGTAAATATATTTTATTCAGTTTTACTGCCCTCTATAAATGAGTTTATCTGAAGATATTACATAGTGTACATAAATATGTATCTCATATATACAGGTTTTTGTTACTGAGACAATCTTGGTTGTAATTATTACTTTACTGATTGTGGTCTTGTATTTCATAACTGTTAAGGCAAGATACATTTTGGGCCAAAGTCTGACCTGTCTAATTGAGCGCGGACTTCAATTTTTTTTAAATGAGAGTGGGATCTTACATTGTATGTTAATTAAGTGGCATTCAATTTGAGAGGTGTTTTTTCTGTGCCTGACCTCATTGTGAATATCAAACATGATATCACTGACAACTTGTCAATAACAACGAATTGAAAGCCGATGACTTCATTTAAAAAAATATTCAGCTTAATTGGACTTGAAGCCAACTTTGGCTAAAAACTTGCCTTGCCCTTATGTGTGGGGCTAAAAGAAATTGCACATATAATTTTTGTTTTTGTGTCGCCTGCGTAGAACGGCAGACACTTAGGGATCACTTTGTCCGTCGTCGTCTGTCATCCGTCACTTTAACCTGCAACGTAACCCTGGCCATAGCTTGAAAGATATTTGACCTTTGTTCATAAAACTTCACACCCATCTTCATCTTCCCTCAAAGAATGTCGTTAAACATGTCCAATAACCCTGACTTGGATTTTGGCAGAGTAATGCACCTTCCAAAACATTAACATGTTCAACCTTACCAAACTGAAATAAGCACACAACAGACAACACAAGTGTTCCATAGAACACCCTTTTAGTGAATTTGTGTAGCAGTGAATTTTTGTAGCAGTGAATTTGTGTGTGAATTTGTGTAGCAGTGAATTTGTTTAACAGTTAATTTGTGTAACAGTGCTTTTGTTTAACAGTTAATTTGTGTAACAGTGCTTTTGTGTAGCAGTGAATTTGTGCAGCAGTGGATATGTGTAACAATAAATTTGTGTAGCATTGAATTTGTGTAGCAGTGAGTTTGTGTAGCAGTGAATTTGTTCAGCTGTGAATTTGTGTAGCATAAGATACATCGCTGCATCACTGTAAATTTGTCAGCCATGACCAATTATTGTTTATAACCATATATAATAACATACTGCATTCACCATTGCATACACACACATGCACACACGTAAGTAAATTATTCAACATTTTTATTATTTATTCTGATAACAGTTGCCCTGTGTGGCTGCCGAGGTAGAATGCAATCTCACAAACACATTGTCACACACCCATTCATATTCAAGGTCTTTATCATACCGCTTAATCATGACACCGCATATGCAAATGCATGTCGTAACTGGAGTGTGTACTATAGAATTGGCAGCAGCTCTGCTGGCTAGAAGATTCTAGGCCCATTCTCCATATTTTATCTTGATGTAAATGGAGGATGAGCCTGGCATGTTCATTCCTGTAAGGCGCCATATAACCTTTCATGTGTTGGTGCGCCTTAAAATTCAGTTCAATTCTGTTACAGTTGCTGTCATATTTACCTTCATGCCTGGATGTTTACTTTGCAACAGGGTTATAAGTACTTGAGATCGTAATTATTTTATGCATGTTTTGAGAAAGGTAATTTTCTGTGATCAAGTTTCATCTTATTTGCCGCATGCGGTTCTCGTGCATCAAGAGGACTAATAATTGAGACCGCTACCTAACACATATGCATGATCATAAAAGGCAACATGGTTTTTTGCACCAGTTATAAAGTTTCTGAATACATACCTCATAGTTTTATCTCGGTGTAAATGACTCTTGAAACCAGAAGGTGCGTATGTATCTGTCTTGGCACTATAAAAGCCTGCATTATATTGGAGTGCTCTAAAACCAGATTCATTCATACTAATTATTGAAAAAAATGATTAGCATCTTCTACACATAAATCATAAAGCAAATATTAAACAATTCTCTAATATTAATTGTAAATTGGTCTGTAAGTAGTGTTGACAAAAACATTAAAGCCGTATATCAGTATTTTTACATAAAAGATTTAAGCTAGCTCTCCACTTGTTTTTGCTTCATGAAACACAGACGTATTGGTTTCATGTTCTCATATGCATTGTTGAAGCCTCTAAACATGGTAATACTAGTATACCATTTGTTCACATTCAATTTCAAATCCCCCGTATGGTTATGGGGCAAAGAATAGGGCCACTGCAGATCCAGTTGGAGAGGAAGGCAGAGGGGTAGAATCCCCCCAAATTCAAGTTCATTTTATCATTTTTTGTTCATGGTCATTAAAGGTCTTCATCATGACACCTGCATTGTTTCAGGTGCTATCTCGCTCATATCACTAGAGCAGTGGCAGAAAAACTATAACGTGGCTCCCAGCGTAAATGGAGTGTCTACAGTAGAATTTGCAGCAACTCGGCAGTGCACGTTGAGAAGGTTCTACGACCTTTCTCCATATTTTATCTCAATGTACATGGAGGATGATCCTGGCATGTTCATTCCTGTTAGGCGTCATATAACCTTTCATGTGTTGGTGCGCCTTAAAACCCCAATTAAATTTCAAATCATTAATTGTATGAACTGGTAGCGATGTTTTTGTGACTGCTATAGCAGCTGCATCTGACATACACGTGTATCTGAACATGTCATGTCATCAAGTGAACCAATGTTGTAATATTCCTTCAGCAGCTGCGCTTGACTTTCAACGTTGCTGTTTGCACAATATTGAGATGCATCTGGAAATTGAATTGAATTGAATTGGGGTTTTACGCACACCAACACAAGAAAGGTTATATGGTGCCAAACAGGGATGAACATGCCAGGCTCATCCTCCATTTACATCTAGATAAAATATAGAGAATGGGCCTAGAACCTTCTAACCTGCAGAACTGCAAAGTTGCTGCACATTCTATTGTAGACACTCCATTTACGATGAAGCCACGTTTCCACATTTGCATATGCGGTGTCATGAAGAAAACCTTGAATGAGCATGATAAAAAAAAGGACAAAATGAACATGAAGTGGGGATCCTACCCCTCTGCCTCTAGCGGGATTTGCAGTGGTTGTATTCTACCCCGGCAACTACACGGGGAGGGGAATCTTGAAATTTAAAAAATACATATTTGTTTTTGATATGATGGAGAAGAAAAGAGAAGACCTTAATTTTATGAGTGAGATTTAGAATAAAAAAGGCGATTAGCATAGGGTTTTAACCTTATAAAGAGATAGTTTAACTTTTTAACAAGAGAAAGTTGGCAGCAATTCCATACATGTGCATGTGTATGACATCCTTGTATTGAGAATGCTTAACACAGCCTAAGGCTTTAGTGTTTTTCCAATGAAAACCTTCATATTTCTGAGCATTCCTCATTGCCACTCCCTCGTCCGCTCAGTTTTCATCTTCTCTTTTTCATTGGTTCTGAAGACTTGTTTCATCACTTATTCACTCCCTATAATAATCAGTCACAGAAGCACGCAATCATGCTGTAGTAGTTTACTTGGGTTATGGGGAGGGTGAAACTTTGTTGTAGCTGCCATTTTTTTATATTATCCAGAATCTCTTTTACTGACTTTGGTAAAGTGTTTCCAGTGGTCATTATATTTGTAAGAAATGTATATACGTTAAGTATATTTGCATGTACGTTAACTTGATTGTCGAACAGATAGATTGGTGAGCAGATAGACTTGTATCAGTAATCGATTAAAACCCTTTGAAGCACCTGTATATGTCTCTTTCAATGAATTAAAAACCAAACGTCATTGTTCTATTTACTTTATAAAGTAAATAGTACAACAATTTATATTTTTATTCATTGGTAAAGACGTATAACTGTGCTTTGAAGTTTATTTATTGTATAGTATAGTTATGTTAAAAGTACAATCACAAAATTACACATGTTTATGAGTATGTAACCCGTATATTACACACGTTTATGAGTATGTAACCCGTATATTACACATATTTATGAGTGTGTAACCCGCATATTTCAGTGACACAAGTCACATGTCGCATTATTAATTATCCTCATTTGTATAAAAAACAAAAGTTAGTAGGACGGACAAGTCTCGTTTATTCGATAAATAATGGAAAGCAGATCTTTAAGTACCTATTTCCCAAGGTCAAATAAGCATTGAAAAAGCATGGGAATCTTGTTTATTTACTGGTATTAAACATGCTACTAGACCGATATGCTCAGGTGTATAAACTGAGACCCGATTAAAGTTTTTTCTTTCAATAGCATTGTCACATTGATCTGTATCTTACTTTTATGAAGAGGAAAACAACAAATTAACAAGTTAGCTGTACTAAATACAAAACTGTGTTGATATTTCATTGTTTTAGATTAAAAATTAAACCAAAACGCAACTAATGAAAACCCTGCTTCTATGTTTTAATATACAAAAACTGTATGGGGAGAGCATCAGCATCTGACACAAAATTGAACAACACCATTCTCTCATGCAGATGTATGTCTAACAGTGATTTACCCCCCCCCCCCCCCCCCCCCCCCCCCTACCCCCACTTTCAAAAAAAATACAATGGGCTCGAAATAGATGCTTAAAAGAACTTGAGAAACATGATTAATGTGGAAAATGTGCCTTTCACTATAAGAGCCAGTATTTGTGGTACAGAACATTCAGAATATATATATATTGGTGCCATAACATGGGACTGATTGTGCTCTATAATGCTATGTATGTAAATGAGTATATATATAGATGATCAATTTTGTTATTGTTGTTGTACAATTTACTGTATTGTTTTTTACTTTAACGACACTTTTAGTAAATTAGTACTATAAATAATTATGTTAATGATTATATTTATAAATCAGTAATTATTACAAAATTATTAATTATAATCTGTACTTATAAATTATGAAATAAACTATGGTATAAAGTGTTTGTGTATGTATTGCTCTTGTTATCCAAAATAATGTAAAGGTCTTAAATTGATTGTCAAGCCGAAAATAGGAGTCGCAACGACGGACCAATTATACCCTAGTCTCCATATAGAAACGATGGACTCCCAGGACGAGGGTAATTTGTCAATCTCCATGCAGATTTATCGTTCCTTGCACTCACATATATCAAATGAGGAACGAGTGTACTCTGGGCAGAGATTGGTAATTTGTATGCACCGCCACAAATGTGGAGCGGTTATATAGTGATACCTTTGTCCGTCCATCCGAAACCGTATCCGAGTCCCTGGTCAATAGGAATGACCTTCATGTACTTCTTGCACTTCGTTAATTTACATTAAAGTTTTTAACTCGCTTGAGTTCCCTGCCAAGTTTCGTTGAAATCCAGCCAGAGGTTCAAGAGAAATAGTCTGTACAAAGTTAGTGTATTAAAACCTTTAGGGGACATAACTCTGCCAAGATTCATTCAACCAGAACACGGCAATGATAGGTGCAACTAGGCTTGGTAGTGATCATCCCCATCAAGATTCGTTGAAATCCGGAAAGGAGTTCAGAAGAGACTAATCTGGACAAAGTTTGACCATTAAAACCTTTAAAGGACCGTAACTATGCCAAAACTCATTCAACCGGAATATGTTGATATGCAAAACTAAGCTTGATACTGAACATCCTTGTCAAGTTTCGTTGAAATCCTGCCAGAGGTTCAGGAGAACTAGCCCGAAAAATGTTTGTGTATCAAAAACATTTAAAAGGCCATAACTCCGCCAAAACCCCGTAAACCGAAACGCGATGATGATATGCACAACTAGGCTTGGTGCTGATCATCCCTGCAAAGTTTCGTTGAAACTGGCGAGAACTAGTCCAGACATACTATTATACTGTGTATTAAAACCTTTAAAGAGCGTCTCTGTGGCCGAATGGTTAACGACATTGCGTTGTAAACCTTCGCCTCACCGCTGCGGTTTCGAATCCACTGGGAGCTCGACTTGTAAATGAGGAAGTGTCGATTCTTACGGATGGCGGGAGATTTACAGTACTGGTTCTACCCAGAAAAAGTGGGTGGTCTGCCTGCAGCCTCTACCACAAAAAAAATCGACCGTCATATATAACCTTACATGTGTTGAAAATGACGTAAAACACCATACAAACAAAAAACAAATAAAACCTTTAAAGGACCATTACTCTGCCCAAAATGATTCAACCGGAACACGGCGACGATTTGCACAACTAGACCTGGAACTGATCATCCCTAAAAAGTTTCTTTTAAATCCGGCCAGGGGTTCAGCAAAACTAATCAGGACAAAGTTTGTGTATTAAAACTTTTAAAGGGCCATACATCCTCCAAAATCATTCAACCGGAGAAAAGGTGACGATATGTACAACTAGGGGGTTACTAGAAAGACCGAAATACATATAATAAAGGCATTATTTATGTAATTAATGGATAATAACTGATAATTTATGATTTAAATAGTAATATATCCACACAGAAGAGTGATTTATGTGTTTGGGGGCTTATATACGCACACTAGTCACCACTATATACACCTATATAGCAAAACTACATACTTATCTCCCTTGAAGGAAAACATCATAATGCACACGTTTCTTATTTATGCTTGCATAGACTGGCATAAAAATACAACTAAGTATTTAAATATTTTAATAATACATTTATTACAAGCACATGTAAGCGTATAGATCTATCATAATGTTGTTGTTTAACAATTTATAAAGCAAATAATTGACATAAGTCAAAACATTAAGCATGCGTTTTAAAGTACAGATAGCACTAACACACATTTAAACACATGTATAAGATTGAAGTTCGGAGAAAATAATGAGAATATGTTTGAATAACAGGTTATTATTAAAGAGTAACATACGAATGTTTATTGATAAAAACAATTGCATTTTTTACCGTTGCGTTCAATCATGTGTAATCTAGTCGGTTCGTTAACCTTAACTTTTAAATGTCCCTTCAGTTTTTTTTGGAAGTACTGCACAAATTTCATGGATATATTTGTACAGTAAGATTCGAGTTGGTCGCATTTGTTTTCAAAGCAAATGCTATCCATTGCACGAATTAGGGACAACCCGGACCATGGGACAACCCGGACCACATTTAGGACAACCCGGACCACGTTTTAGGACGACCCGGACCACATTTTAAAACCACTGGGACCAAGTCTTTAATGAATATAAATGAGTATAAACATGTATGTGAGTTATTTAGAATGAATATTAAATGATAGTATTATAAATTATAAAAAGGGGACGTAACTCAGCACAACATACGATTGTTATTAAAACGCGTCTTTCTCTGTACTGTACCGTCGGAATGACGGTTCAAACGAGCCTATATTCACGTTCCCTACAGTTGGTGGGTTTTCTTAAACGTTTATGGAAGGACCGAAGATGTATATAATTTTATATACAATACTTCTTCATTAGTGTTTTCGAAATTACACCACTATACCAAAGGAGAAAAGACTTTAGCGTCCGATGTTTTTGGAACTGCACCATACGCCTGCCATTTTTCGGAACTGTACTAGCTACCTGCCAATAAATAATGGAACTGTAGCGTACTCCTGCCATTTTTTAATACCCGGTCGTGTTTAAAACCCCACAATTATTTTAATAAAATGTTCTGTGGGCTAAAATTTGGACTGTTTATTCAGGAAAGATTATATTTAATGGCAGTATGTCTGAAATCTCTAAAACTTGACTATTTACCGAGTACCAGGTCTCTAACTTTCTACAATCACATTTCTTAGCTTAATTTCAACATTTAACTATACCGTAACTCGCGTAATATCGGTTCAAATTTCACGGGATTCAGGTGACATACACAACATTCCTTCCAAATTAAAATGGCCGATTCACTTTTCTAATAGTTTATGGCTAACAAGTCATAAAACTATTTTTATTTACCCTTTTGAAACTTGTTTTGTTTTTACCGGGAACTGTGCCTACGGCTGCCGAACTGTGCCTACGGCTGCCGGTAATCGGGTGTGAATATGTTTTAAGGAGGAGATGGTTATAAGATTCATAGTAAATAACTATATTAAAAGCTAGTATTAAAAGTATAAAATACCAATTTATTAGGCTGTGTTATATTTATCCATCTAATATCATTAATTTTTGTAATATTTCTTTAATCATGTTTTGTGTATTGTTATAATAGTGCTGTGTTTTAATATTTGTTCAGGTATCAGTGTTGCCCAATACAGAGCCGTTGCACAGAAAGATACAGAGCTTGTGTTACCCTGTACCCCATGCAATGATGCACGTGCACCAGAAGAAACCTCAATGGACACATCCGATGCGTTTAATACTATTGATATAATCATGCGAATACGGCACTTGCATATGCATTATTTCTTGTTAAAATTGAGACACAAACACAGACCGATCTGACAACTCATTCCAAATGAACGCAGTTAATGAGTATAAATGTATGACTATTAGTATCACAAACCAAAACAAACTTATTTATTAGACAACTATTATGTTATAAAAGTTGTTTTAACGTGTGGTCCGGGTCGTCCTAAAACATGGTCCGGGTTGTCCCATGGTCCGGGTTGTCCCTATACCCATTGCACGTGTAATGCCGTCATCGCCAAATGTTTTGTTCAAGATGACCTTGCGTTCCTGCATATTTACACCGTCATTAGTCAGGTGGTGTCTAGCGTTTCCTTTTAAGTGTCTCGTGCATAGAACAAAGAGTCGATTCAGGTAATTCAGTGGTAATGGCCTTCACGAACTCTTGGTCGTCATCTGAGCCGATTACAAGTTTCGTTAAATTTGACCCCAATAGTTTCAATTTCATATTTTTTTTGTCGTAGATTTGTTGCAGTCCTGTCGGTCTGGTTACCTCGTCATATTTTTATTTTAGATTGTTATAAATTAGATGCGGTTTTTGTTTAACTTAAAAAAAAAAACTGTCATAATTTATTTATAATAGAAATACATTTTCAACCTGGTCTTAGCGGCCGGGTCTTAGCCACTGATTGTTTTTGATGCTATACATGTATATTCTACACAATATGTATTTTACTGTTTACGCTTATTTCTGATCATAATGATGCAGTATCAATCAGCGGCCTAAATCAGCTATAATAAAAACACTAAATGTTTGTACAAGAATAAATTCATTTATTTCAATGACTTGTGCATTATGATGTTTTCTTTCAAGGGAGATAAATATGTAGTATTGCTATAGATGTATGACTAGTGTGCGTATATAAGCCCCCAAAACACATAAATCACTCTTCTGCGGGATATATTACTATTTAAATCATAAATAATCAGTTATTATCCATTAATTACATAAATAATTCCTTTAATACATGTATTTCGGTGTATTCCGGTGTATTCCGGTGATTCGGTGTATTCCGGTCTTTCTAGTAACCGCAACTAGGCTTGGTACTGATCATCCCTGAAAAGTTTCACTGAAATCCGGCCAAATGAAGGCCCTTTCGTCTTAATGAGGAAAAAAAATATAGTATATTTCAGAAAATCAAGGGCCATAACTCATGCCTAAATTGTTCAATCTAGCTGGTTTTCAAACTTATCGGTTCTTTCATTGATATTAACAATCTGGTAAAGTTTGGTAAAGATCGGATGAAAAATGAAGGCCCGATCGTCTTAACGAGGCAAAATATAGCATTTTTAACTCATTCAAGGGCCACAACTCCGTTGTTATTGGTTTGAGATGGCTGGTTTAAGAGCTTGTCTGAGCCTTCATTGATAGTAACAATCTGGTAGAGTTTGGTAAAGATCTGATGAAAAATGAAGGCTCTATCGTCTTAACGAGGCAACATATAGCATTTTTAACTAAATCAAGGACCATAACTCCGCTCTTACTGGTCTTTCGAACTTGTTCGAACTTTATTGATATTAACAATCTGGTAAAGTGTGGTAAAGTTCGGATGAAAAATGAAGGACCTATCACCTTAACGAGGCAAAATATTGCATTTTTAACTAAATCAAGGGCCATAACTCCGCTGTTCCTGGTCCGATCTGGCTAGTTTTCGAACTCGTCCAAGCTTCCATTTATATTAACAATCTGGTAAAGTTTGGTAAAGATTAGATTAAAAATGAAGGCCCTATCGCTAAAATAGTCTCTGAAACTACAAGAGATAGCGGTCTAATATTTTTCATGTACCATAAGCTTACGGTACTCTACAAGGTTTGAAATGGTCACAATGGGGTTAGATAAGCGAAATTTGGCCCCACCATGTTGATAACAGTTTTTCACAGAGTTATATAGGAGAATCTTTAAAAATAATTCTTCCCTGAAACTACACAAGCCAGAGGTTTAATATTTTGCATTTACCATAAGCTCATGATCCTCTACCAAGTATGTTCAAATAGTTACTCTACGGTCAAATTTGGCCTGTTACAAGTGTCTAAATGGACAAGGTCATCAGTTGAACGATTCATTTGGGCCTCTTGTTTATTGTGTTACTTAGATACCAGAAGGCATAGAACCCTCAAAGTGTTTAAGATGCATTCTTTTCTAAAACTGTAAGTAATGGCTCTAGTGAATATTTTACTTGGGCTACACGGCAGAAAAGGGATCGGCTTGTGTAACGTCTGATTGTGTAACATCTCTACGGGGATTGTGTAACGTCTCTACGGGACACATCCAACATGCATGGTATGTGAAAGATAACATGCTTACATGTATGCCAATATGCACTGTATTTAATAGTTTTGAAGACAAATATTACACCGGACATCGTAGATACTTATCCGATAATTTCACTTCCATCCACCCTGCAAATAAAGTTTAGATATATTAAATATATATAAATTTATTATTTTCGGAATTACAATTGTGATAAGGGTACGGCGGTACGATTGACTGTGGATGAAGACAGTTCTGTATTGAGACTGAAACAACCCCCCTCACCCCGCCCCCCCCCCCCCCAACCCACTTGTGGTACGCAGCATTCAGGGCGTTTTAGGCGGTATTCAGTACGCACGAGCCTGGTACGCAGTACTCGCACAACACACTATTTAGTATTTAGTACTCATAAAATGTATTTTTAAAAACCAAATATGTACAAAAAATCATAAAATGTAAATAAAGGTCTAATTTTGATAATCGGGCCTTCATTCATCTAGCAGATCCCGGCTCTAAGGTGTTTTAGGTCATCATTCAAATTAGAGTTATTGCCCTTTGTAATTTTATACTTAGAATCTTTGTCCGGAACTAAATAGTATTCAGTACTCGGTCTCTACAATAAGGAGTATTCAGTACTCGGTGGGGGAATGGGGGTTACATCCTCTGTATTTGCAAGTTGCTGTTATTTTAAAAAAATAAATAAAAAAGAGACGACACTTACAAGTAAAATAAAATTCTCATGAATATTCATAACTACTCAGATTTTGTGTAGAGGGAATGTCGTGGAGGTGGGGGGAAAACTTATGGACGCCGCGATTTTTTTGGAAAAAAATCAAGACTGCCGTGTGTCCCTTTAAAGTATCTCGAACCGGTTTGACAGTTCGGATATGTCAACAGACAGACGCCGTGCAGATCACCAAATCCATTAAATAGTTAATCCACTAAAACTGCAACCCATAACTACTATATAAGGGCATGGACATCCATATTTAGTATAACGAATCTGACTATAAAATTAAAATTCTTATTGATAAAACTATAAACACAAACCTTACCCGTTCATTTCACAAATGTAATGCTATGCACACACACCTTACCCGTTCATTTCACAAATGTAATGCTCGGTTCTTGAACACGCTCCATCTGCCCATTTATAATGTTTTGACGGGTCATAGAACACGCAGTTCTCGTTGTTCTGACCGTTGGGCTCGCGTGTCCCCCAGTAAGAGAACTCCTCGGGCATCAGCTCCAACAAACTCGTCTCCCACACATACTCTCCTTCTATCAGCTTGTCTGTCAGACCGATCCACCAGTCATCTGTATGTGAGTGGATGAAGTAAGATTAGACTGTGAGTAGAGACAGTAAGGTTACTCTGTGAGTAGAATGAGTGGAGAAAGTAAGTTTAGACTGTGAATGGAGACAGTAGCGTTATACTGTGAGTGGAGGAAGTAAGGTTTGACTGTGAATGGAGAAAGCAAGTTTAAACTGTGCGTGTTGAAAATAAGGTTAGACTGTGAGTGAAGAAAGTAAGGTTAAACTGTGAGGTGAAAAAGTAAGGTTAGACAGTGAGTGGATAAAGTAATGTTAAACTGTGAGTGGAGAAAGTAAGGTTAGACTGTGAGTAGAGAAAGTAAGGTTAGACTGTGAGTGGAGCGAGTAAGGTTAGACTGTGGTGAGTGGAGAGGTTAAGGTTAGACTATGAGGAGTGGAGAGGGTAAGGTTAGACTGTGAGTTGAGAAGGTAAGGTTAGACTGTGAGTGGAGAAAATAAGGTTAGACTGTGAGTGGAGAAAGTAAGGTTAGACTGTGAGCGGAGAAAGTAAGGTTAGACTGTGAGCGGAGAAAGTAAGGTCAGAGTGTGAGTGGAGAAAGTAAGGTAAGACTGTGAGTGGAGAAAGTAAGGTTAGACTGTGAGTTGAGAAAGTAAGGTTAGACTGTGAGTTGAGAAAGTAAGGTTAGACTGTGACGTGAGAAAGTAAGGTTAAACTGCGAGTGGAGAAAGTAAGGTTAGACTGTGAGTGGTGAAAGTAAGGTTAGACTGTAAGTGGAGAAAGTAAGGTTAGACTGTGAGAGCAGAAAGTAAGGTTAGACTGTGAGTAGAAAAAGTAAGGTTAGACAGTGATTGGAATTGAATTGAAGGTTGTTTAACGGCTCATCAACACAGTATAGGTTATTTAGAGCCGTGAGTGGAGAAAGTAAGGTTGAACTGTGATGGGAGAAAGTAAGGTTAAACTGTGAGAGGAGAAAGTAAGGTTATACTGTGAGTGGAGAAAATAAGGTTATACTGTGAGTGGAGACAGTAAGGTTAGAGGATGAGTGGAGAAAGTAAGGTTAGACTGTGAGTGGAGAAAGTAAGGTTAAACTGTGAGAGGAGAAAGTAAGGTTATACTGTGAGTGGAGAAAGTAAGGTTATACTGTGAGTGGAGACAGTAAGGTTAGACGATGAGTGGAGAAAGTAAGGTTAGACTGTGAGTGGAGAAAGTAAGGTTAGACTGTGAGTTGAGACAATAAGGTTAGACTGTGAGTTGAGACAATAAGGTAAGACTGTGAGTTTAGAAAATAAGGTTAGACTGTGAGTGGAGAAAGTAAGGTTAGTCTGTGAGTGGAGAAAGTAAGGTTAGCCTGTGAGTGGAGCAAGTAAGGTTAGACTGTGAGTGGAGAAAGTAAGTTTAAACTGTGAGTAGAGAAAGTAAGGTTAGAATGTGAGTGTAGAAAATAAGGTTAGACTGTGAGTGGTGAAAGTATGGTTAGACTGTGAGTGGAGAAAGTAAGGTTAGACTGTGAGTGGTGAAAGTATGGTTAGACTGTGAGTAGAGAAAGTAAGGTTAGAATGTGAGTGTAGAAAGTAAGGTTAGACTGAGTGGAGAAAATAAGGTTAAACTGTGAGGTGAGAAAGTAAGGTTAGACTGTGAATAGAGAAAGTAAGTCAGACTGTGAGTGGAGAAAGTAAGGTTAGACTGTGAATCGAGAGAGTAAGGTTAGACTGTGAGTGGAGAAAGTAGGGTTAGACTGTTAGTGGAAAAAGTAAGGTTAGGCTGTGGATAAAGTAAGGTTAGACTGCGGTAGAGAAAGTAAGGTTAGACTGTGAGTGGAGAAAGTAAGGTTAGACTGTGAGCGGAAAAGTAAGGTTAGAGTGTGAGTGGAGAAAGTAAGGTTAGACTGCGAGCAGAGAAAGTAAGGTTAGACTGTGAGTGGAAAAGTAAGGTTAGACTGTGAGTAGAGAAAGTAAGTTAGACTGTGTGTAGAAATAGTAAGGTCAGACTGTGAGTGGAGAAAGTAAGGTTAGACTGTGAGTGGTGAAAGTATGGTTAGACTGCGAGTAGAGAAAGTAAGTTTAGACTGTGAATGGAGAGTGTAGAGTCTAGATGCTGTACGACGCTTGCTTTTTTAAAGACAAGGGGGAAACGTTAAAAAAGCAAGCGTCGCAGAAGATCTAGACTATTCAAATGCAGCAGACGGTTGAGTGAATATTCTGAACTGACGATTTCTCGTCAATTACAGCCATTTTAATAAGGTAAGCGTGGTATTTATGCATATTACTTGTTCCGCTATTGAAAACATCTCGGTTTGATATTGATTGATCCTGATAAATTCGGAGAATCGCCACCAAAGTACGGTGAATATGTGTTTTATTTTGTTCCACTGTCATGTATACCTGCTGGGAAATCGCGTTTTTTCGAAGCTATTTGAATTGTTTTCGGGTTTCGGTTTCGAGAACGACATACATCTGCGGTTCCAACCAGCCCAGATTTGTGGATAATTCTCGGAATTTGACCAGTGAAATAATTGATGAAAACAGGTAAACATGTTGACCAGAGGAAGATTCACACCTTGTCTCTAACTACGACACTCTGGGACATTTTTTTCAGGAAAACTTAAAATATCTTTGCTTTCAACAAATACCACGTTATTTTTTATTTATTTTTTTAATTTTTGTTTTAGTTCCCAACACCGATACAGCAACCTGTGATTTTAACTACGGTCCTGTGGCAAATTACCATGTGATCGCAGACTACTTTCTGAGACGTTGACCTAGACGTTGACAGATTGGTGCCTCGCCTTCAAGACCGTATTGATTGCATAAAAATGTATACGTACCTCCTAGTGTTGAGGCTTTGTTAGACAGATAGGCATTTTCAACTTGATCGTTCACTTCTACCAGCTTGGCGTTAAACAGTTTGCATGAATCCTGTAAACATGTTTACGCTGTTTAATTTTAGCATGTTCAATTTGTTCAATAGTTATGATTATTATTATTCAAATGTTTGAATTGTATTTAATACGTAGTTCGATTATTGTATTGTTATTATTATTATTATTATTATTATTATTATTATTATACATCTGGCACGTTTTCAATATTAGGTAAGCATCAATATCGTTGAACTTACGAAAGCCCCAGTCCAAGTTTCTATACCATGACTAAAGAAATAGCAACTGCTCCCATGCGATTCAAATCCAGACGGACACGAGATGGCGCTCAAACCTGCAGCAAGTAGAATTATAGTAAGTAGAATTAAAGCAAGCATATGACACACTTTTCATTGTAAAACTCGTGGTAAATTCAATTGCCAGTATGGACAATTTCATAACATCTCTAATTAGGTTATTTAATAAGCTTCTCACGGAAACCATATGCATACCCCTCCTTTATCGATTATGATGTACTGCTCCCCAGACCCCCAGTCAGCCGGAACATTCGTACGTATTTTAATATTTCTAATATTTAATACGTTCTGTGGTTTTGGATTTCATAATACTGGATATGTGACGAAATACGATATATATATATATATATATACGAAATACATATATATACCACAAACACATTCAAAAATAATTTAAAGGCAAACATTCGTTCGGCGACGAAATACGTTATTGTTGATTCAGAAAAAACAAAACAATAAACTCGTCATTTAAATAAATAAATAAATAATAATAATTCCAGTAAAACAACACATACCTTGTATACATAACAGGACTATGCCAACTCCGGAAGAAAACGTGGCCATGTTAATACACTTATGTATGTGAGATTAAGCTACGTGCAGACTATTGTTCATGTCAGATAAGAAACACGATAAGGACACGGTTGTAATTGTGTAAGTGTAAAATATCACCTCTCGGCGACGAAGTCTCCAACTAACATAATATGTGACCCCTCTCAGATATTCTTTGCCCATTCGACATGGCGCTGTAATTTTGGTGCAACACAGGTCAATATCGACATGGCGCTGTAATTTTGGTGCCACGCATTTCAATATCGACATGGCGCTGTAATTTTGGAGCCACATATTTCAATTTACTTTCCTTATCGAAGTCTTATCACAAACAAATTCACCTATAGACGGGGGTCGACCCAGATGTCCATTTCTAGCTGTAGTTTAAAAATGTTTCTTCGAAAGAAAAAAGTACCCAAGTATATGTTGAGGTGATACCGCATATATCTCTAGACTCCTTAAAGGGTGTAATACGTTCTAGGGAACTGGACCATGTGCACTCTGAGGAAATGACTTAATCTGTGACTGAGGAGTACGTTTGAGTTCACGACAGAGTGTCATTTTCACTCCTAATAATACTTTCGTGCTAACTTTCTTCAGCGCACATATTCCTGATAAAAAAAAGATGTGATGAATTTCATTATCTTTTCAACTGTACTTTTTTTTCAAAACTCAAAGAGAAAAAAACATATAGATCCCATTTACTATCGCAACCCATATGTTCTAAAATTTCAGAAGCTTGCGTGTAATACTGATAGAACTACTTTGATAAAATAATCAAGTTTTTTAAATCAATTATGCTTCAATTAAAATGAACCATCTTCTTTAATACATTCCTCTCATTATTACTAATTAGGATAGCTTTTATGTATTTTATTGTGTTTTTCAAACCAATTTGTAGTTTTATATGTGTTTTATTTTTATTTATGTTTTTTACCAAGCTCTGTTGTATGTTCATTTCTAGTTTAACTCTTATGCCCATATGGCCTTGAGATTTAAATAAACTTGTATCCTAAGACTGTCAGGACTGGATATATTGTTCTACCAGTTGATTCATGTATTCAAAAACATCTCCGATTGCCTCAATTGCCAACGTTCAGAACATCATCTTGAAAGACCCAAGAGAGTTCCCGTTATTGAACGCTGTGGCGAACAAGGTCACATCGACTTCTCCGACTGAAAAGAGCCCACATCTTGATTAAATTCCAAGGGGAAACACAAGCCTCTCTCTAAGGATTGTCCAAGATGGACGGACGAAAGAGCAATTCAGAAAGTGAAAATAGAAAGCAATATATATCCTTTCCAGAAGCTAGAAAACTTGTTGAGAACCTTACTCGAACTATTCCATCAGGCAAACTAATGCCGATGCGAGTAAGGTTATCAAGAAGAAATCTACCGGGTATATTGAGGTTAAAACTTGTTAGAACCTGGCCAAATACCTTAACTAACAGAATTAATTTACAATCGCTATCAATAATCTATTCACGCCCAAAACCTATTCTCAGTCCCAAACATCTGTTCTTTCTACATCAAAAACATTTATCAAAAGTCCGCAGTGATTTATGCCTATTGTTTGGGGCGCTTATTTCAGCCAAAGGTTTTTCTGAAGTAACTTGAGCAATTTAAATAATACGTGCATCAGTTATATATCATTAGAACTGGCAATTTTAGTGGTAAATAAAACTACTTTACTTTTGAAAATCGGTTGAAAAATAAATATTTTACAGCCAAAATGTTTTTTTGATGGGGCTTTTCCTATGTAAATTCCTTGTTGATGGGACAGCAGAATTACGAAATTTCAAATAACTTCAGTAATCCTTCATATTTTGCTATAAAACTTTCAGGGTGTTTTAATTTACTGATAACGAACAATTTACAACCGTTTTTGGACACAATTTCTAAAAAAATATATTTTTCAAGTTTTTCAAGCAGAAGAATTTTGCATTGAAAATGACCCATCAAAAACAGCTTTCGCACATGAAATTTTTATTTCTCAACAGATTTTGAAAAATAAAGTATTTTACCACTAAAAATGTCTGTTTCACTGATATACAACTTATTTAGGTAGTATATTAATTTTATCTTAAAAGTCCAAAAAAACTTTGGCTGAAACAAGCGCCCCAAATAATAGAAAAATTGCTGTACTTATGAAGCTAAACACTATTCCAAATATCTGCTCTCTACATCTGCAGTAGCTATCAAGGAATCGGCAGACTCTGGTGTTACTCAAAGTCCACCGAAGATGGCGAACTCTGGTAATACTCAACCCAATGTAAGCTTGCCACCAAAGACATGGCAACTGCTCCCATTTCAGGGATGCAACCAAAAGGGTCTGATGATCCAATAAAGCAGCGCAGTCTGTCTGCAGACCTGCTGGAAATGGACGGCCCATCAGCGGATGTGCAATTTCCGAAGACCGTTAAGTCCAAGACCCCGTTGACACCCGTACCTCGGTAACGCATAACTCAGATCATCCAATGGAACTGTCGATGCTTTCACCAAATTAGATTAAATCAACCTACCTTTAAAGTAGCTATCCCGCCAATAACAGCTATTGTTGATGTCATATGTACACCGTTTCTAAACCTACTGACGACGAGGTATATATATATATAACATACATATTTTGAGAATTCAAACTCCAAATTCAATAGAAATACTATAAACGGTTTTAACCAGACAGGCTAAATCCTGAAACTGGAGCGCCGAATTAAGAGTTACCAACTCATAATTCATTTTACGCATATTCAGTCACGGTATTTTTAGAACCCGTGAATAAAATCTTTACTTTTAATCATCAACATTATTATATGACCTTGTCAGAGTTTTGATACACGGTTTTGTAATGTAATTTTGCCGTTATTTGGCGAGTTAGTTTCTTCAGATAAACACACTCCTATTGAATTTTGCCTTCAATACACATTCTTGAAGACTAGTGATAAAGAACCATCCATAACATATAAAGACAGATACAAATATCGGACAGGGAAAACAGCATTCAAGGACGACAGTCAACCACAAAACACAAAAACAAACACGCAAACAGACAAACGAGAAGGCAAAACCAGAAACTCTATTTGAGATGCAAATGGCAGAGCTACTGAAGGAGTTTAAAGTATTGTGATTCAAAACATTCCTCACAGTACCTTTGCATTAGCAACTTATTCCCAAGCTGTTGATGTCAATACTAGAAGGCACATAGTTATTAAAGTTTGCTCTTTATACTTAACACCAATACTCGAAAGATATATACCAGCAGACGTTTTTCCTCAATTACCGTCAACTTGATAAATCCTAGGTGATTTGAATGCACACACATATATCTGGTTGTAAGGATATGAACGATAACGGAAACAAAGGTAAACACATCGCATACAGATTTACTTCTGGCTACAGGCTTTCATTCATCACTGAATTAAACCATATTCGATCCAACACGTTTCATGTGGAAGTGCCATTTTCCAATATTTCTGGAAAATATCGGCCACCAGTTCTCAAAAGAACGCAATGATGGAAACGCCGCAATGCTGATTGCAATACGTTTCAATCTCTTTGTCTTAAAGATAGCATATCACATTATATAAGTATACGCTTGCATGTCGAGGCACCAGCATTTGTGGCATTTTACATTTATGTTGAGTTGTTTGAATTGTCTCCCAGCAGAAAATGTTTTCTTAAAACAATATTCAAGCAGTTTTCCTGGACATGTTTATAATGTTGAACTTATCTTCATTAGCTTCATGTGACTGAAAGGAAAGATACACACATAGGATGATGTTTAGCAACATGTTTATTTTTTGAGTACAGCTATGTATCTTCCTTTGGTGCTGTCTGATTTTAAAACACCAACAGAGATACATATAATTTAAATTATGGTCTAATATTTTCATTTTTCATATAAAGATTGAGGATAAAGTCCGAGTAAACCCCTCTTTTTTCATATGAATACCTCAACATTTCGGAAATGTGTAACTAATGACAGGATCAGGGACACCAAAACAGAGTCTTACATACCAATGCAGATACTATCTGTACACAATAATAATCCTTATAAAAGTCGAACAGGTAATATAGCATTCAAGGATCATAGTTCAATCAAATGTACATGTTTAAAATGAACGGAAACCAACTTTCATTTAAAGGTCACATTAACCTCTGGGTTATTGACTCCAACATCAATAGGGATATACCTCTTAGTTATCATTACACAGAAAATATGAATTAAATTCTTGCAATCGTTAAGATACAGATGAAACCAGATTTCATTCATTTTCATTAAAAGGTCACTGTGACCTTGACTTTCGACCCATTTATCCCAAAACCACCAAGCGCAATATATCTTGTATTGTATGTTTCAGTCGGGTTTACATCATTTATAGCTCGCACTGATATAAAAGTTGAACCCCTTCCGCAAAGAAGTATCAAAAAGTCCCGCGCATCTTCCTAACAAAAGGCACATATGCCTTGTCGGAAAGAACAATATGAAAAATGTATAGAGTTGAAAAAATAAATTTCCAGACTGGCTTAAGGCGGCAAATAACAAAAAGTCTAAATACCGTATAACTCCCTAGCGCGCCGGTCTTCCCTCATTCTTCAAGATGGATTTTAAAGAATTCAATGATATCAACGTTTTAGTTTTTAAAAAAAATCTTATGCCGCCCCTAAAAAAAATATAAAAGAGGAATTTCAGAAGAAAATGTAAAAAGTACTGCACGACCGGTGGTTCATCAAAACTACATCGGAGTACAAAAACAGTGGTGAGACGGTAGAAAACGCGAAATACCGAAGATCTCGAATTTGTCTTCATAGCGCTAAACATGGCAGTCATACTGAGAAAACGTGAGTGCAATATGTATGCCACATTAGTATTGTAGGATTAACAGTACCAAAATAAGTTTTGGGTCTTCGAGCCAGAATATTCATCCAGCTTTTAAAGATGGAGTGTTTAATACTGAATGTGAAAAACAAAATAAGGAGTTAAACGGGGGCCTGTAGTTTTTCTTGAATAAGATACACTTCTCTTTTCACCACAAGCAGAGCCAAAGTACTTTTAAGCAACATATTTGAAAAAGCTGGATATGTAAAGTCACACCACCCGTATCCGACTGCACTCCTCTTGTAAATGAAAGGAACTACTCCTACATCAGTTGAAGGAGGGTGTTCATATCTATCACTTACTGCACATGTGGCGCATTTATAAAGTTACACTGCAGTGGGCAAACCGATTTTGAGTTGTATCAGATTTCAAGCGAAACAGATTAAAGACCATGACGACAAGGTTACCGAATAAAAAGTTGCTGACAAGAAAGACATAGGTCATCAGAAATACAGAATAAAAAAATGGATTTGCATCCTCGATCTATGGTGATGTGATTTATAAATTTCGTAAGATCCTAGGTCATAATCACTTTCATATACTCTTTATTAAACTTGCTAAAAGGTTTATCAATAGAGGTTATAACCCTATCATTTTGTAGCGCACTGCATGTTTAGTGTTTGACCCATTAACAGTTCGCCACTATGCTTTCCTTTTTGATTATGCGATGACCGGATATATAGACCCTATGATGACGTCTACCTAAATCCTTAGGACGGTAGCGTTTAATGTGTGTCTTAAATCTTGTCTTACCCTTAACGGTTTGTTCTCTTGTTGCTTTGGCTGCCAAGTAATTGAGTACTTACTTTATGGCATCCTAGGCTTTTGTCTTTTATATTTTATATATATACATGATAAATTTGTGTTTTGCCTATTTTGCCTATTAATGGTGCCTTGTTTGTTAGAGAATTTAACCTGGCGGGGATATCTTTATTTGTACTGTCTCGTTTATTGGGATGATAACAGGGTAAGATTGAAGTTTGGTGCACCCTAGAACCTGTTTTAAACCCCAGTGGCCTTTTTTGCCCACTGACCGTTCCAAGGCGGTAGCCCTATTGCAAACCCTTTTATGTTTCTGATGTTTTGGCTGGCTTGCGGAACGTCGGTGGTTCTGACCAGGTGCCCGCCCGTGCACGAAAATTGCCTGGAGGTGCACCTCGGGTCTTCCTCCACCAATGGAAGCTGGAAAGTCGCCAAATGAACATAGCTGTTGGTGCGACTATAAAATCCAATTCAATTCAATTGTGATGTTTTGCCTTTTATTCATCTTTGTAGTTGTTTTTTGTTTCTGTGCCTGTTTGTGGTTGACTGTGGTCCTTGAATACTACATTTCCTTTTCGGCGTTTTTTTATCTACTTTTTATGAAATCTAATTTATATTTATGCAAACATGAGTCTCATTAGCATCGGCATCGAATACTTTCTGAAATGTTGTAGCTATATGATAAATATTTTGATCACGGAGTATGTGACCTTATTCAAAATGCTATATTATCTGCTGTATACAATTGCAGTAAGATATGTCTGTCTTTCATACGTATACAACTCAAATAACACAACATCTTGTTTGACACAATGTGATATTTTGATAATACCAATTCACTGAAAATAGTAGAGATGTCTTTTAAGAAAGAAAAAAATCTAGACAGTAAATTCGTAAAATTTCGACGATTTTCAATTTAAAAGAGGAAGTTCACCATCTCTGGGTTATTACATATCTGTTGAAAGACAATGAATTTGAAGTTTTACCTAAAGCCCAAAAGGACGGTGACGTTTGATGTTTGTCTGCAATCTTGTCTTGTCGTGCCCTCAATGTTTTATTCTCTTGTTGCTCTGGCTTCTGCCAAATCATTGAGTACCTTCTTTGTGGCTTTCTAGGCTATTTTTTTTTTGTATTTATATATACACGAGCATCTTTGTGTTTTACTTATGTTGCCTACTAATGCTGCCTTGTTGGTTAGAGAATAGTTCATTTCTTTATTTACACTGTCCCGTTTTATTGGTATGACAATAACGTAAGTTTAGGTTTGGTGCACCCTAGAACCGGGTTTAAACCCCCAACGGCATTTTTTGCCACTGACCATTCCAAGGCCGTAGCCCTCTTGTCTACCCTTTTTGTGTTTGTGACATCATATGCATTTATTCTTTGTTGACTTTGCCATTCATGTTTGTCCTTTTGCGTGTTTTTTGGTTTATTGTGTTATACACTTCTCAAAACTGCTCCGCTCACGTTTTATACACTTTTCAAAACAGCCAACTACACCGATTTAAAATATGAATAATTTTGTTAATATCATTATTTCATAGTTGTTTGTAATTAAATAAACAAATAACACAAATCTGCACTATATGAGACAAATTTTTATTTTATTGAAAAACATTCAACCCATCGATATATATAACCCAAAACGTGAGCGGTGTAGTTAGCAGTTTTGAGAAGTGTATGAAAGGTGTATTTTCTGTTCGACTTGTATACTTATTTTTAGAATAATTATTCTCAAAATATTGTTATTTCATATAAAAATGGGGTTCGGTCCTGTTGTTGTCTTAATGTTTAGAGACATATTGTCTATGAAATATATGTTACAAAAACAAACCGTGTAAGGAAAAACGCGTTGGTGTTGAAAACTGTAACGAAATACTACAACACGAAAGTTCATCGACAATCGCGTAAGTTCGTCGACTTTACAAGCAACGTTGCTGTCGTGACTGAGATGAGAGAATAGCATATGGGAAGCCGTATATATTAATGTTTATCAGCGGAGCTGTGTTTCGTAAAAAAAAAAAACGACATACGACGATATCTAAACGCATTAGTGTCACAATTGACTTACATTGCCCTAAAAGGAAATTTCAGTTTATTTATTTATTTATTTATTTATGTTTCTTTAATTATGTAAACATGTTGACTATTTGTTTATGTCAAATTTGAAATGTGGGCTTGAACATATACTTGCCATTACAGACCACTATAGTTTTCAAACACAGACCGCCAAGACTACCGTCAGAATACTGTTTGACCAGTTCGTTGTACACTACGGATTTCAACAAGGATCCATAGGGATCAAGGTCAAAGCTTTGAACCTCAGATGATCAAGGAACTATTCCAAATTGCGGGTACAGAAAAAACAGGACCACGACTTACCATGTAATGGGGGAATGGTATGGTGAAGCGTTTCAACCGAACGTTACTTAGATGCTTGGGACCCTTGGACAATCAGAAGTCTGAATGGAAATCTCATGTACCAACCTTGACTCACGGGGTTTTCTCCGTACTTTATCATGTTCGGGAGACACCCAAGGTTGGCCATTGATGAATCGACGACCAGTAGGCATGGCCTCGAACTGAATATGTTGGTAAACTGCGGAAGTGACTCCACTGTGCCTACGGAACGGCAAGGAGAAGAGAACGGCAACACATATAAATGAGTATGAGAGTGGACAAGAAAACAAGCGCCGTTATATACGGCCAACAGTCCTTGTAAAGAATGTCTCGATCCGGAGCAAGCACAACAGATGGGGATTTTTCCAATACGTCGTAGTTTCCCAACGAAATAAAAACATTCCCGTCTACAAACTGAAGAGAGAAGGATCTCGGTATAAAAAGATAAGAACACTTCGCCGTAACTTGCTACTGCCGTTCATAAGTGTTTCAATGAACCGAGGTACTGCAGAACAAGCCGTTAATAAGAATATGCCGTTCATGATCGTTCCAACTTCTCAAGATACTGCAGGTATCTCTCGTTATGTTCCTCCATGCCGAAATTTGGCACCAGAACGGACACAACATGTCACACCAGAGCAGACTCCATGCTCATCTAGTGATGTGGATGCAAACGGGTGACTGGAATCTTGGTTAGTATAGGTAGTTACTTTAAGATACCGATATATTAACGTTGTTGTTTTGTTTAGTTTACTTTAAATAGGATGTATATTTATGAGAAAGTGAAGTCATACGGAATTGGAATTGTCTGCGTGTCGTGTGATTACTACACACGCAAATGTATATATATATATATAAGGGTGAGAAAATACATACATCTACACAATACCTTTCAAAAAGCATTGGATCCCCGAGGGGATACGAAAATGTTGGAATAAATTAATAGATGGGAAAAAACATTTATACAGTGCCACAGTATGAACGTTTTTTTCCCCATATATATATATAAAAATATAGGGAGAAACATTTGTGAACTACCAAGGACAGACAACCTTCGGACGAACTACGGCAGGGCGCCTAGCTATGACGAGATACACAGAAATCAAGCGTATAAATTCACTCCTTAAAATTAAAGGTAGCTGCAACACACGTTGATGAACTGTATCTCTACATCATAACACACTCATCTGGAGGCACAATTAACATATAGACGCATACATACATACAATTATAGCCCATATGAGTGGGCCACATTGAAGCGTTCAAGCACACACAGCTATATTGAGACAGTGACAATGAAAGGTGTATATATATGATATACAAATGATATGTATATCACTCCAGCGTAGTTTTAGGTAACGTAGTTCGTATTGCATAGTTCGTATCCGATAAATATTACTAACATCTAAATCGCACGTTACCTGAACAACCTGTTATCCTTTGTTATGTAAATGATTAGCTGCGAGAATCATAGCTTTTATGGTGTGTACCTAACGCAGAGCTACCTTTATAGAATCGGTAGGAATCAGGGTCGAGACCCCATCAATAGAGGTTTCGGAAGATATCAAGCAATGCCTGCATAAACAACCGCCGTATTTGAATAGACTAAAGCTTAACTATCACGCGTGCATGCATAACAATTTACCCAAGAGAACTATACCTCGCTGCTTTCGGCTGTTTGTGTACGAATGTCCATGGTTCAGTAGACATACTTTTGTTGAATGTTTACCTTTTGAAATATCACGCGCTGTGTTCTTCCGTATTTGGAAACTTAAACCCGCCAACAACGGACACAAATGAACCACGTTAACTGGAAATTGTCAGAAAATATGTCTGCTGAAACATGGAGTCGTACACAAACTGCCTAGATCGAAGAGACAGATCTTCTATTTGATGACTTTTATGCATGCACATGTGATATTTAAAGTTCATTTTATTGAAATACGGCTGTTGTTTATGCGGGAATTGCGTGATGTCTTCAGAAACCTCACCAGAAAAGTGCGAACTGGGGTCGGTACGGGGTCCTACCTATCATTCAAGGCATTGGAATCATGGCTCTATGGTAGGTACATACTACCATAAGAGCCATGATTCTCACGTCTAGTAAATGATATGCCTTCGTACAAGTGAACAAATTGCGATCATCACACTTGTTTACTAGACGTGTATGCATCTCACATATATATATACAGTATTATATACTAATGGAAAAACGAAACACAACTCGGGAATTTCCGTTTAATATTGTATGTATACTATGCTTCTGTTAATCGAATGGTAAATGGCTACATAAGACCTTTCCTTTCGAAAAAATATACTAAAACACCACATAAAACACGAACTATTATTTCTTCAAAGTTTCATTATTGATAGAATACGCGTTTGGCTCAAGCAGGCGATGATGAGACTTATGATGAATAATGCACTGTGTTTAAAAATCTACTACAGCACAGGTGTGTCCTTACTCTAACTAGCTGAAACATCTTTTTTGCAAAACGTCTTCGGACTTCCTTGGAATATTACGTAAAATATGAAGTGTGCAGTAGATACATTATATAACGGAAATTCCTGAGTTTCGTTTCTTTTTTCATTTAGTATAAATTGTAATTAAAAGCATATTGACATCACAAAGCTTTTACAGCCTTAAATCGTCGTTATATTCTCCGACAAGAACCCACTAATATAAAGATCGGGAGGCCCGAAGAAGAGTTCTCCGGTGGCATCAGCATTGTCTAAATGCACATGCAACACGTTATTAAATGGCGACGTCAACGCACATAATGCCAATGATACACAAATAAAAGAACCAGTCATGTGTATCCGGTTCAGGTAAATGCAGGTAAATGAGCCGTTGACAACAATTCAAACAAACTCTCAACATCTTCATCAAACTTAATATGTTGAATTGATTAAACAATTGCTTCATAAAAAAATTACAACAATTCGCGAAACATAACAATATAGCAAGTATTAGTTTATTTATTTAAATTCATATTAACAGCTAATACTGCACGATCATACAAACTTATCCAATTATTTCATCTCCTCCCCTGAAAAAAGAAAAAGATATTGATTTGTATTCTACCACGTATAATACAAAGAAGGCTAAAAATATCGGACAGGGAAAGCAGCATTCAAGGACGACAGTCAACCACAAAACACAAAAACAAACACGCAAACAGACAAACGAAAAGATAGATACAGTTTTAAAGGTTTAGCCACTTGAATAAAGCGATTGGCGTATGGTAACATGACAATTTTTGCTGAAAGTTTAATTTTTCTTGCAACTGTCCATGTAAACATAGCGTGTCATATTAATAAGGAAGCATTTTGATGGTGGTACTGATCAAATGTAATTCATAAACGTTTTATTGTCCTTGTGATTTCAGTACCTCGGGTGCATGCAATCATTGACTTCTGTTTCTTTCTTTTTTTGAAAGTGAATGTTGTTTAAAATATGTAGGAAAGTAAATTAAAAATAAAACAACATCAGCTTAATAGCATTGATTGTCATAAACACCACCCTGTATTCTAAATCAATGAAATTTCCGCACCAAATTGTATACCCAAAAGTAGTGCAAATTACGTTATTACTTTTAAATTATACCTTTTGCACGATATTTACTGCACAAAGATTATTGAATGAACCATACTGCAAACATTTGTTTACCTCATGAAGAATCCTATATACCAACGTAGTATTTCGTCTTAAATATGATACACTTAAGAAATATAAGCCTCAAATCGTAAAAAAATCACTTAATTTGGTAAAAAAATTAAAAAATGAAATAGTATGTTTTATATATAAACGTCATTATCTATTGTATTGCATTGCATATACATAAATAGGCAATGCCATATAATTTGACATTGATTGTATAATACAAATGTGTGTACATCAAAGTGTTACATAAGAAATAAAGTGCAAATAATAATCTGTTATCTATGGCGGCGTTTTCTTTTTGAAGAACACAGGTAATACTCGTGTAAAATGAGTCTTACACACGTACACGTGACATACAAACACGTGAGTAGTTGACGATGTACCTGCGCAACACTGCCAACTACTAATCTATTAAAACTCTGTGTGAAACTTTAAACGATCTCAAATGAAAACCATCCGCACCCAGATGGTATCCGTTTAATCAATCTAAATTCACAAAAGTTGGAACATGGACATCACCTAAAGTATAACCTTTGAACCCAAAGTTCGGATCGGCATTTTGTATGCAGCATAATGTCGTTTGGGGATACACCAGTATCGAACAGAAAAGTCGAACAGAAAATGTAGCATTCAAGGACCACAGTCAATCACAAACACACATAGAAACAAGCCATAATTACAAAGCCGAATAAAAGGCAAGATATGATAACTCAAACATAAAAGGGTTGACAATAGGGCTAGAGACTTAAAACGGTCAGTGGCAAAAAGGTCCGCTAGGGGTTTAAACCAGGTTCTAGGGTACACCAAACCTCACTCCTACCCTATTGCCATTTCAATAAAACGGGACAGTTTACATGAAGATATCACCGCCAAGTTATATTGTGTAAGAAACATTGCAGCATTAACTGGCAATATAAGTATAATACAAAAAATGATCATATGGATATAAAAACAAAAGCCTAGAAAGCCACAAAGCAAGTCCCCAATGACTTGACAGAAGACCTTGACATTTGATGGAAGTTTCCCAACCGGTATACTGATGTGAAACATGCGCCACACCGTCTTGCTTGTTTCGCGGTTAAACTATCTCGATCCGTTTCAGTTACTAATGCGGACAATATCACGTCAACAGACAGGCGGACGCCATGAATGTTATTAAATCGCTAACAGTTTACTCGGTGTTAGAAACTGATAGTTATAATTAACATAAACACATCATATTTTATGTGCAATCAACTTTACTTGAAGGTTGCTGGGTTCAATATTCAAGTTAAATTTAAGATATTGCACTATAAATTACATCCGTTTTTAAACCAGTTGATAAGGCTGAATAGTCGGTTTTAAGGAAAAGAAAAGGTGTAACATTATATAAATATTGCATCCCAGTGAGGGTGACAGTGGATATTGTCAACCTGAGGAAAATAATGTCAACCGAGGCGAAGACGAGGGGGGGGGGGGGGGGGGGGGGGGGGGGAGGTGACGAGGGGGGGACGAGGGGGTACGAGGGGGGTGTGGAATCGCAATAGTTTTGTTTTTTTAATTTATATTTTTATTTTATTTAAAGTAACAAATCTGCTCATCGTCGTTTGGTAAACCAAGCGTCTTACGATTGACATAATTTTAACAATATTTTAATAAGCGTCCACCGATTTCCAATTGCCAAAGCGTGTCGTTATTGGAAAAACCCAAAACCTATTTTTATACTTCCCGTGACGTCACAATCGTGTAACAGTAAACATTGTTTACCGGTGAACAGTAAAAAATGCTTCACGCTAAGGGTATGGGAAATTTATACAGGAGTGTAAACGTGAGGTATAATAATAACCATTACTACAGGGCTTTAACATTCGTAACAGCTGACGGTTATCTTGTTTGTTGGATTCGACAATATCTGAAGAAATTAAAAAGCTCGAAATACAATCCTTACCCGTTCACTTCACATATGTAATGCTCTGTTCTTGAACATTTTGCATCTGCCCATTCATAGTTTCGTGACGGGGCATAGCAAACGCAGTTCTCGTCGTCCTGACCGTCTGGCTCGCTTACGGCCCAGTGGGAAAAGTCCCCAGGCATTAACTCCTTCATACTCGTCTCCCATATATACTCTCCTTCTATCAGCTTGTCCGCCAGACCGATCCACCAATATCCTGTACAAGCCAGTACAAAAGTGTACGCAAGTTTAAAATAGATGCTGAGAAAAGATAACAATTATACCTGGGGAACAACTGTAAAAATAATCGAATGAAGTCACGTGGGCTTAAATAATAATCGCAAAAGGAAATTTGCGGTGCGACATAACTTTATCGTTAAAGACACACCTCGAACGATAACCCAATGACCTACTGTATTATTTTAGAAGAATTGGTTAACTTGGCCTATATGATATCAGTATATTATTGATAGAACATCATAAACGTTAAATATTAACAATTACATGTACCTACAATGAACTTTTTTAATATGCACTTCTAATAACTTTAAGATATGTCAGCCATCACAAAAAGTATGTTAAATGACCCCGGAAGAAAAAAGGTTAATCATTTGACCTTCATTTGAAAACAATATCAATAATTATGTCACTGTGAGATACCTTTTCATTGTTAAAGAAATAGATCAATATTGAAAAGGGGAACCGCTGGAAGCAACAAACACAAAAAGAGAGCCAAGTAGCACACTCGCGTCTGTTTGTGGGAGGTAATGTACGCTCGTATGTGCAATTCCTCCCATGCCCTAGCACCGGCTAAATGGTATTCTACTTGAAAGCCACAACGATTAGACTTGACGGTCCAAAAGGCCCAGTGAGTAGTAACACTACTGATTTATAGTCGGGGCGACTTTTACAGCTGATCCTTTGGAAGCAACAAACACAAACAAGAGAGAAAAGTTGCAGACTCGGTTTTATTGAATCCGTTCATGAGGTAATATAATTTGCAACACCTCTCACACCCATAGTTAGTCAAAGTAATTAAATCGGTTTCACAGTGGCATTATACCACGTGTGTGCCCAATTCGTTTTGAATTAGGTTAATGACCTGTGAAGAAGATCGCTAACACTAACGGTAACCATGATGACCTGAATTATATGCATGTTTTTTTCCCGTTTGTTTTCTTTTTTCTGATGTAAACTTCATATGACAACTAAAACATTACGTGACATTATTTAAAAGCTACATGCATTTTTTTTATTTTTCGGAGATAATGCCTGAAAGGTTTAAAACTGTTCAAATATGTGTCTTGTTTTGTTGCCTTCAATGCGACTTGCATAAAATAAAATTGTATACGTACCGCCGAGCGTTGCACTTTTGTTAGACAGATAGGCGTTTTCAACTTCATCGTTCACTTCTACCAGCTTGGCGTTAAGCAGTTTGCAAGATTCCTGTAAAAATAAACATGTTCAGATTTTTTAATTTGAACATTTTCAGGTTTTTTGTCTGACAATAGTTGATTTGTATTTATTTCCATGTAAATGTAAAATAAGTTGTTTTGTTATAAAAATTAATGTATGTAGCAAGTGTTAAATAAAGCTTTCATGCAATTTCAAAACATGTTGATACATTTGCATTTTCTTTTTCTTTTTATTTTGTTTAGAGCACAAATGTTTAGTTACTTCACATGTTTAGGTATCAATGACGTTAAACTTACGAAAGCTCCTATCCAAGTTTCTTCGCCATGACTGAAGAAATAGCAGCTTTGGTCATGCGATTCAAATCCAGACGGACATGATATTGCGCCCGAACCTGCAGCATGTAGAATTCTATTTATTGATATACTCATTATCTGATAATTCGTTGTAAATTTCAGTTACAAGTACAAACATGAGTGGCAAATTAACACAATATACACCCGTCATACATCTAGAGGAAAAGGATATTGCAATTAGAAAACAACCTGACGATCAACAATTCCAGGTAGAACTGGACTTTTGAGCTTTCCATGCCAATTCATACCATTCCATGAATCCGTTCTCTTTTAAATGAGTGTAAACTAACAATTATAATTTAAATGTACATGTATAAACGTTGGGATGAAAACTACATAGTAGAGTATTTAATATAATACATTATACATGTGTACGTGTGTGATTAGACGGTGTATGGTACCTCCAGAATATCAATCAAGGGAAAATCCCCTAAAGTAAGCCGTTAGGTGCGGACTATTTTTGTGCCCATTGATTGTACGTGGGGAAATCGGTTTTAAGTCTCAAACCCACCCTCTTAGATATAACTACATAACAAATATTGTTTGATCCATGCAGTCGTTCTGCTTAAAATGGGTGAAAATTATTATATTTTTATTTTTATTAAAATGTCATAATGCCATTGACCTTTAATCTATTGATCTCAAATTGGAGATGTATCTACCTCTCACCAAGATATAACTACACAGCAAATATAAAATCAACCCATGCAATACGCTTTGCACGGTTACCACTAGCCCCACCTCCAAACTGTCAACCCCGCTCCACCCCATCCCTCTCCCACACCATGAAAACAATAATATGTAAATAATAGTAAAGATACATACCCTGTATATATAACAGGAATACGCCAATTCCGAAAGAAAACATGGCCATGGTAATGAAATCCTGCATGTGTCACTAGCAGCAGACAAACATGACTTTTCAGGTCAGATAAGAAAAATGATAAGGACAAGTATCAATGAGAAACACACGGGGTCAGGGCTATAAGTCGTCTTTCGACGACAAAATCTCCAACCGACATAATATTGTCGGCGTCGATGCAATATCAACATGGTGTTGCTGAACTAGGTTCGGTGCCTAGCATTACAGTTTCATTTTCATAAGAATATGCTAACCGGCGTTGCCACTATCGTGAACATATGCTCCTGCTAAAATTGTTAGCAAATGGGGGTCAATGCAGATGTCTGTTTGTTTCTAGCTTTATTTTAAAAACTATATTTTTTAAAAATACTAATTATTGAAGATGGGCTATGAAAGAGACTCAATACTGAACTTAGTTAATATTTATTGGAATAACAAGGCCATGGCTTCAGCATAATATAACAAGAAACATAATGTGCATAACAAATGTGCAGTCACGGGTCAACTGAATAGAACTACCACAGTCTGGTTTGTTTCCCTTGTTGTTAATAACCAAACTGAATACTCTGTCTTCACGATCGTATTATACATTAACCAACGAGATGTTGGCTGAACAAAGACGCGAGACTGTTACAGATGACCTTCACCTTGATTATTCAGTTGTTCGTAGATTATAAATAATGGCCAGGTTATTGATAAATTAATATAAAATATACGCCATGATACAAAGTTAACGATTTAATGGTGGCATAGTTCCGCTCCAAACTCCGCCCTGTTCACGATTTCGCCATCACTTGTTGATTTTCCCACGATCACCAGACCTTGACATAAATTTAGGACGCCACAAAGAACATAATTGATAATATAAACTATAATAATATAAACTATAAACCTATGTGTTGAAAATATAAACGGGGTTAAAAACTTGGCCGATCTGCAGTAAAGTACTGCCGCCATTGGTTTTATTGAACATGTTCATAATTTGAGTGAATAAATCTCTATTAAATCAAAACCATCGAACATTTACTACTGCACATTTACGATCAATAATATCCGAAAATTAGCCATCTCAATTACTACGTAATTATTTTTCATAAATGAACACGACACATGCTAAAGTTTGCAATTTACATCTGATACCACCTGCAGAAAATGGCCGCAGAATAGAAAAAAAGAATAATTGGTGTAGCGTACGATTTACACACTCATTAATAAACCAAAAACAGGGCAGCCAAACACCCAATAAGCAGGGTTGCCAAAATTGTTTATGAAAATTATCAATCCCACTTAAATAAAAGGATTTATGTCGATGAACGACAAATTTGAATATTTTAGAATATTTTCTGAATAAAAGCAAATACCACGTAACGTTAAGTAAACATCATCTCCAGTAACTATCCAATTTTGTGAAATAGTTGGTAATGAGCTATTAATGTTAAATATGAAGTCAAGAAGAAATTCGTTGACCTAATTATTTTGCGACATAGAATATGCAGTTAGGGTCTGAACGAGACAAGCATGCTTTATTCGCCGGAAACATAGTGTAAAGGTCTGCTTAAAATGGATAATGCCACGACAATTTCTGTATCCAGAAAGCTCTGAGGTATTGCGTAATAATCCCTCTGATCCGTAAATGGCCACATATTTCTTTCCACTCTGATCTGTAAACGGCCACATGGCCACACCTATTTCCATTCTGATCTGTAAATGGCTACATGGTTACACATTTTTCCACACCGATCTGTAAATGACCACATGGCCACACCTATTTCTACTCTGATCTATAAATGGCCACACGGTCACACCTATTTTCATCCTGATCTGTAAATGGCCACATGGCCACACCTATTTCTACTCTGATCTATAAATGGCCACACGGTCACACCTATTTTCATCCTGATCTGTAAATGGCCACATGGCCACACCTATTTCTACTCTGATCTATAAATGGCCACACGGTTACACCTATTTCCACTCTGATCTGTAAATGGTCAATCGCTTGTTCACTTTTTCCATTGGTACATCATATTACATTCTGGTTCCTCATTATCCACCATTTATACGGATACACCATTAAGCTACATACAGATGATGACACATTTGGGATTATGTAACTACTTTGAAAGCAAAACTGTTATTGACTTAACATACGCTAGTAGATTAATAGATGCATATTATGCCAATATATGGGAGCAAGATATTCAGCGTGTACCGAAACTAAGAACTTCTAGAGTGTTTAAGAGTAATTTTCAGCGCGAGGATTATGTACTTATAAACATGAGCAAAAACGAAGGTGCAATCCTCAGTCAGTTCCGGATGGGTATTTTGCCCCTCAGAATAGAGACTGGAAGGTACATTGGTGAACCACCAGATCAGAGACTATATACATTCTGCTCATTACAGTCTATAGAAGATGAAACACATTTCTTGTTTGATTGTGAATTATACTCACACTTACGTTCCGGTGTATTTAGCGAGCTCTTTAGGGTTAATGGTTTTCTGTCAATTTAAAGCTAACGCATATTATGTCAACCCAACCCAGAAAAATGCTAAATTTCTTGTATGTGCTTATTTATTAAGAAAGGACATTAAATAACTGTTTAATTATTCCATTTAACATGCCTTGAAGGAAGTGTTTCCAGTAAAAAACTACATGGATGTATTTGATCAAGATGTTTAATTATAATCTATGCATATTTATCCAATTTAAATTAGATGATACTCTTATTATTGTACTTAGACATGTTCTTTCTATATTTGGTGACTTATAGTCCCATTGGGCCGGGTGCTTATGTTGCTTTAAAAATATATGTATATATGATTACTTGTATGCGCAAGTCCCAATAATAAAAAAAATACTTACTGACTATATTGCGTAGATATTTTTTTGCTTAGAGCTGGGACCATATGAATCAGAATATAGTCTTGTGAATTCTGAAATATATGTGTGTGTGAGAATTCCAGCTGTTATCCAAACAAGTGTATATCGAGTGATCAACGCGACATTGATGTATCTGATTCTTTGTGAGTTATATAGATAGACGGAAAAGAGGAATCGCTAGACCGCTCTATGTCACCAGCTCATTTAAATAAATAAAATTAATGCAAATACATTATCGTTGTCGTCAACAGTATTATCATACGATACGTTCAGGCAGATTTATATCTAACTATTTATCATTTTTGGTGTCGCATTATTTGTAAAGCGGAAGAGAAAGTAGGGTGTACATATAACACTGTATTATAAGTATAAAGGTCCTTCTATCTCCTGGTACCTCTACTACTTCCCCTCACATCTATATGCGCATATCATTCTACAGATTCCACTGGAATCAAGTTCCCCTCACATCTATATGTACATATAACACTGTATTATATAAAGGTCCTTCTACACATTCCCTTGAATCAAATTCCCCTCACATATATATGTATAGGTTCCCTCACATATATATGTACATATACTACTATATTATATAAAGGACCTTCTACAGATTCCCCTGGTACCTCTACAAGTTACCCTCACATAAATATGTACATATAACAATCTATTATACAGAAGTCTTTCTGCAGATTCCCCTGGTACCTCTACAATTCCCCTCACATCTATATGTACGTATAACAATGTATTATATAAAGGTCCTTCTACAGATTCCCCTGGAATCAAGTTCTCCTCACATCTATATGTACAAGTTCCCCTCACATCTATATGTACGTATAACAATGTATTATACAAAGATCCTTCTACACATTCCCCTGGTACCTCTACAAGTTCCACCCACATCTATATGTACATATAAAAATGTATTATATAAATGGCCTTCTACAGATTCCCCTGGAATAAAGTTCCCCTCACATCTATATGTACAAGTTCCCCTCAAATGTATATGTATATATAACACTGTATTATATAAAGGTCCTTCGACATATTACCCTGGTACATCTACCAATTCCCTTCACATGTATATGTGCATATAACACTGTATTATGAAATTATAAAGGTCCTTCTACAGAGTCCCCTGGTACCTCCACAAATTCCCCCTCACATATATATGTACATGTAACATTATATTATATAAAGGTCATTCTAAAGATTCCCCTGGTACCTCTACACGTTCTCCTCGCATATATATGTACATATAACACTGTATTATATAACGGTCCTTCTATAGATTCTCTGGAATCAAGTTCCCTACCATCTATATGTACATATAATACTTTATCACATGGAACTGTTGTATTCCTTATTATATACCCATTACGTATATATCACTCCGCGTATTTACAAACAATCATGGCGGACACTTGGCCGATAAACTCGATTGTACAAATTGATGACAGTGGCCAAAATGGACGAATTGTGAAATGTAAAAGTTCAACCGCTGGGGACATGTATACGATACAAATTTTCATATAGACCTACTAACTACAAGATTTTCTATCATCGATACAGATTCTGACCCCGCTCCGCCCACCCGGGTGCAGACGACACGTTTCGGTAAAAGTTTCGATACCGATGTGGAGAACATTGTTATGCACCACGTCAAAAACATTTAACGATCTGAAATTGTTGAAATTGTTCCTGTCCAGCCTGTCGGAAAACCGTGAAATCCAGGACATTACCCCTGAAGAACTTTGCAAATTGTTGTGCAGGTTCTTTGTCAGTGTCCGTAAATCGGATGGGACCAATTATGAACCGTCTTCATTGCGTGGCTTTTTGGGTAGCTTTGAACGACAATTGAGAGACCATTCAAATGGGGTATCACTGATAACTGGCCAGGAATTCATTAAACTGAAACAAGTGTTGCAGGCCAAACAAAAAGAACTGAAAAGTGAAGGTCTCGGAAACCAGGCCAAAAATGCCGATCCCATCACCGACCAAGAAATTAAAACCCTTTGGGAAACGACGCAGCTAGGCGGTTCGTCACATGAAAGTATTATTAATACACTGTGGTTCTTCAACACCGTTAATTTTGGCCTGAGGGGGAGTGACGAGCATATGGACATGTGTTGGGGCGATTTGAAACTCTGCAAGGAAGATGAGGGTCTGGAATATCTAGAGTTTCAGGAGCGCCAGACTAAAACCAGACAGGGTGCGAATCCACGGGATGTGAGAACTGTGAAGCCGAAAATGTGGGCCAATGTGGACAATCCAGAACGCTGTCCCATAAATGTGTATAAAATGTATGCCAGGAAGCGTCCGTCAGATTATTGCAAACCCTCTGACCCGTTTTACATCGCAACACACACCATGCAATCGCAAATGAGGTGCGGGGATCAATGGTTTAAACGACAACCTATTGGACAAAATAAACTTACCTCCATTATGAAGCGTATGGTGAAATCTGCTGGCTTATCGGGTGACAAACGGCTGACAAACCACAGCGCTCGAAAGCATCTCGTACAGAAACTTTCTGAAAACAACATCCCGGCGAACCAAATCGCTCAAATCAGCGGCCACAGAAGGATTGAGTCCATAAACAACTACAGTCATCTGAGTGAAATGCAACACAAAAACATATCCAACATCCTTACTAATAGTAATACTAACACTAATGCTAATCCAGTTCAGTTTAATAACCAACTCGCAATGACAAAAAACACGATGTCCTCGGCGAATCAGTCTTCAAACTACAGTTTCCATGGCGGTTTAAACAACATGTTCGCTGGCAACTTATTCGGCGGCACATTTAATATTAACATTGCTCCTGCAACAAACACTATGCTTCCACAAGCTCCCACAGTGCAAAAACGTAAACGAGCTGTCATTGAGAGCGACTCGGATCCGATTAACTCCGGTTAACTTTACACGGCACATGTATAATGTCTAAACTGTGACCTTCTAGCTGTGTTATGCATACTGTAGTGTGACGTCATATTGACTTACTATAGCCTATGCTACTTTGTTTATTTAGATGAAATCGTTATATTCATGATGACAATTGTACTATTTTGTGTTATTTGTCTATTGACATTGTTAATAAGAATACTTATATTACATAAAGCCGTAGTTGAACTGTTTAAATGTCTTTTTTATTTGAAACTACTTCCTCCCGTCCACACTTACCAAATTGACGAAGTGGTTAGTCGGTTTATGGTTGAATCAATGTACTTGAAGAATTGGGTTTAATTGCAAGTTTATTGTCGTTTTTTGAGCAATGTGATAAAAAGGATCTGACACTCGTTGTCATTTCATACAAAATTTTATCAAACTCGTCCAGGAATTTGTTATTAAGCTCGCCAGAGGCTCGCTTAATAACAAATTCCGGAACTCGTTTAATAAAATGTTGTATGAAATGACAACTTATGTCAGATCCTCTATGTATTATATAAAGGACCTTCTACAGATTCCCCAGGTACCTCTACAAGTTCCGCTCACATCTATATGTACATATAACAATGTATTATATAAAGGTCCTTTACCTCTACAACTTCCCCTCATATCTATATGTACACATAACAATGTATTATATAAAGGTCATTCTACAGATTCCCCTGGTACCTCTACAAGTTCCACTCACACCTATATGTACATATAACAATATATTATATAGAGGTCCTTCTCCAGATTCACCTGGTATCTCTACAAGTTCCCCTCACATCTATATGTACATATAACAATGTTTATATTAAGGTCCTTTTACAGATTCCCCTGGTACCGCTATAAGTTCCACTCACATCTATATGTACATATAACAATGTATTATAGAAAGGTTCTTCTACAGATTGATTCCCCTGGAATCAAGTTCCACTCACATCTATATGTACAAGTTCCCCTCAAATCTATATGTACATATAACACTTTATTATATAGAGGTCCTGATACAGATTCCCCTGGTACCGCTACAAGTTCCCCTCACATGTATATGTGCATATAACACTGAATTATGAAATTATCAATGTTCTTCTACAGATTCCCCAGGTACCTCTGCAAGTTCCACTCACATATATATATAGCACTGTATTATATAAACGTCATTCTACAGATTCCCCTAGTACCTCTACACGTTCCCTTCACATCTATCTGTACATATAACAATGTATTATATAAATGTCCTTTACATATTTCCCTGGAATCAAGTTCCCCTCACATCTATATGTACAAGTTACCCTCAAATATATGTGTACATATAAAGAAAGATAAAAATATCGGACAGGGAAAGCAGCATTCAAAGACGACTGTCAACCACAGAACACAAAAACAAACACGCAAACACTGTATTATATAACGGACCTTCTACAGATTCCCCTGGTACCTCAACAAGTTCCCCTCACATCTATAGTTACATATAGCAATGTATTATATAAAGTTCCTTCTACAGATTCACCTGGAATCAAGTTCCCCTCACATCTATATATAACACTGTATTGTATAAAGAATATAAAAAGATCGGACAGGGAAAGTAGCATTCAAGGAGGTCAGTCAACCACAAAACACAGAAACAATCACGCAATCAGACAAACAAGAAGGCAAAAGTAACAATAAATGCAAACGACATCACAAACACAAAAGGGTTGACAATAGGTCTACCGCCTTGAACGGTCAGTGGCAAAGTAGGCCACTGGGGGGTTTAAACCGGTTCTGGGGTGCACCAAACCTCACATTTACCCTACTGTCATCCCATTAAAACAGGACAGTGTAAATAAAGAAATCCCCACCATGATCTAATCTCTAACCAACAAGGCAGCATCAATAGACAATATAAGTAAAACACAAATATGCTCTTGTAAATATAATACCAAAAAACAATAGCCTAGAAAGCCACAATGAAGGTACTCAATGTCATTCTACAGATTCCCTGGAATCAAGTTGCCCTTACATATATATGTACAAGTTGCATCACATCTATATGTACATATACTACAGTATTATATAAAGGACCTTCTACAGATTGCCTAGTGCCTCTACAAGTTCCCCTCACATCTATATATACATATAACAATGTATTATATAAAGATCCTTCTACAGATTCCCCTAGTACCTCTACGTGTTCCCCTCACATCTATATGTAGATATAACAATGTATTATATAGAGGTCCTTTTACATATTCTCCTGGTACCTCTAACAGTTACCCTCACATATATATGTACATATAACAATGTATTATATAGAGGTCCTTCTACAGATTCAAAGATTAAATATTGTTATTTTGGTTAAACAAACATTAAAAACTCTGAAAATTATGTACAAGTATCAGTAATTTTGTTAATCTTTATTTTCTATTAATTGCATATTTGTTTGATATTAAAACTGTCGTATGTACTCTGTAGTGTTGGCTAATCTGTGCCTATTATTTGTATCCAAACTGCGTAGACATGTTCAGAATATTTTGTAGATGTGAACATGGCAACATAATTCTGAATTGTTTTAGCAGACCTCATGGGATGACGAGTTGTCTATCGTCCTTCCGTCGTCCGTCGTCCGTCGTCCGTTAACTTTTGTCTCGTTAAAAAACGATAGGGCCTTCGAAAAACAGCCAGATCGGACCAGTAACTCCGGAGTTATGGCCCTTGATTTAATTAAAAATGCTATATTTTGCTTAGACTGCTTCACTGCGCATCTCACGTTTTAGTCAAACAAGCGACCGTCACAGGCCGATTGTTGAAAAGGTGAATTTGATAATACGTAAAGCGCATTTCAATTGCGATCATGACCAAGCGTCTGATCTACGTTCTATAAATAGATATAGAAAGTTGGGTTCTCCATGATTATTGATTTGCACAATGCAAGCGCGTGACTAACACAAACAAGCAATCCTGCAGATTTTCTAGAGGTGAACTCTTTTTTCAGGGTGGTGTTTTTTGTAGTTGTTGTTTTTGTTTTTAATCCGGAGAGGCTGGGGTCGTAGAGGGGGTGGTCCAGGTGTGTGTGGGATGGGGGTGTATTTTTGGAGAAAACAATATATATGTATGAGGAGGAGCTAAGAAAGGGATTTCCAGAGGATTAAGGGAGGGATTTCGTAGATTTTCCATGTGGCAGAACCAGAAGAAAAACGCTTTTCCATTTTCCATAGGTTTATGCGGCTAATGTTGGCTTTTTGTCGCAATTTAGACAATAGGCAGAACATTGGGGTAGCCACCTTATTTTATTGTTTAAATCCAGGGGTGTATTCTGGGCTAAACATATCTTAGAGTAGGGGTAGTTTGTGTGTGTGTGAGGGTGGGGGAAGAGGGGGGAGTGGTGGAGAGTGGATGCGTATAGACCTTTACTATCTGGAATATCTCATTCCTGCCTATTGTTCATTTAACAAGGGAATATTCAACAACAAGGATCTAAAAACAAAAAACTTTTCACAGTGTGTGCTCATGTGGCTAAGTAGCCAAGAAACATAGGGGTCCGGCTCATGTGCTTTGTCGCTAAATACCAGTTGAAATCGAACAAAATGGAAGCTACATTTTCTCTTTTGTTTACAAAAGTCAAATTTTGTTTCAATCGGCAGCCATATTGGTCTGGTACCTGCGCTCGAAGAGAGAATAGCGAGCGCAGTAGGGGAAGGGTACCAGATCAATATGGCTGCCGATTGAAACAAAATTTGACGGTTGTAAACAAAATAGAAAATGTAGCTTCCATTGAATTAACTGTTAATAAAAAGAATTAGCATTCATTATCTGCGGTGACGACTTAATGATCCCTGGTCTAGTTTCGTACGCAACTGCCGTTAGAGTTGTTGTTTACAGAGTGACTGTGTTTAGGCACGGGGTCTTCCGACTAAAAATTTGGACCAGTTTTTCAACGTTTCGATGACGATTTCTCAGTACTGTATTAAACGATATTAAAATATATACCAATGTTGGACACCTTGAACAGGTGGGTATAGGAGGCATGTAGAGTTAAATGATTTGCTCTTTTAATTAAAACAATATTCAGCATAGACTGAAATTAGTGAGAATTGCCTGCATGCCAAGTGATTACCCTTGTATAATGTTCTATTCTATGATATGGCTGCTGGACTCAGATGTCTTCCCAAATCATGTAGGACACTTTTGTTCGATTTCAACTGGTATTTAGCGACAAAGCACATGAGCCGGACACCTATACCAAGAAAGATACATTCGTCAATAAATGCGTCAAAGAAAAGAGCGTAGCTACCTGTATCTGTGGTGAAAATTCATATATACCTAGGGCTCTGTAGGTAGAGCATGCGTACACATTGAAACAAAAAAAGAAGATATATTAATGGAACGTTTTTTCTTATTTATTTTTCCATGAAATTCCAAAAATATCAGGCTAATTTATCAACATTTTAGCTTCAAAACAGACCTGTAATTTCTAGAAGGTATTTGGGCAATGTTCTCCCAGTTTTATATAACAATACTAATAATAATAATAATAACAACAACACACTTTAAATGGCGCATTCTATCGAGTGTGGGGAGATTTTTTTTTAGGACTAAACAGTTAGGCGAAACGTTATTCTGAGTGTTATTACTAACTATTTTAGGAAATATGTAATAACACCCACCCCAAACCCAACCCTACCCTACCACCTTCCCCAGCTCTTTCATTTTTTTTGCTCTTTTAGATACTTTTTTTAGAATGTTCGTACCTGTGAAAAAGTTATAAGATATTAGTAATAACTGGGTGGATACACACTAAAGCAAGATGCACTTATAATACATTATTTCACCCACCCACCTGGCTGATTGGTTTTTAGGTAAGCGCATGAGAGTAGTGGTCAGATACCACTATAGATTTGGGGCTTCTGATTGGTTGAAAAAAGTATAGGGTCTATTAGGGCATATAGTCAGATTGTAAGGTAGATTCTGATTGGATTAAATTACCCAAATCATAACAAATCCCCACAAAACATCAAAATATTATGTTTTCATCATAAAACATGTTGATTTAGGATATTTTGACTGAAATTTGCCTTTTTATGGATACAATTTTACTGAGAGTATATTTGCAAAAAGTAAAATTTCTTTACTGCCATTCTGGGGGTGGCCACCTTCAGTGAACTATTAGAGACTGAAAGCATCAGATTATCCCCAATTTGCTGGTCATTTTTGAGTGTCTCTAAGATAGTTCTTTAAAAAAAGTTAGGTTTTATCATCCATTCCGATATAGGAATAGGGGTTGTAGGCCAAAAGGCTATAATGGAGACCTATGGGAAATGCAATAGTGGTATATGACCTAAAGCTAGATTCTGCATGGGGTAAAAGTGAAAGTAGACATACTTTTTTTCTAACACAATGATTTGAAAGTGTGAGAAATGTTGAATTATATTGTATTTTGACTTTTCTTGTAACTTTTTTAATGATTTTGAAATATTTGAAAGTTTTATGATGCAATATAGGTAATTTAAATTCTTTTATTAGGGTTGTGGACACAAAATTAGCCATACCTGACACCTGGTATACACAACTGGCCTGTAATGCACCTATTTGACACAATTAAAGGTATATCTAGTAAGTTTTATTCATTTCTGAGGGCTTTGCATACATTTTTTGGCAAAAATGTCAGAAAGCGACAAGCTGCCTCTGTCTGCTAAGATGTCGAAAAGGTGCTTAAGTCTGTTTTGAAAAAGATGTTGAGGTAAACTCGGACTCTGAGTTCATCGCGTCTTTACGGTTAGTGTTGATATGCAAATATTTTATGCGGTTTAATACATTTTACAAATTAAATAATTTAGTTGGCAAAAAATATGACATTTTCTATTTTTTTTAAAAGTTTTTTTCAACCCCACCCCCTTCATTTTAATGATTTTTCATGGATCTGTACTGTCAACAGTGATTTTTGGCTGCATGGTTGCATGAAAATGACCTGTAAAGGTGGCACAAACAATATCTAGTAAAAAAATACATTAAATTGTACAGTTACAGCCAATCTTGTGTAATGAGCATATTGTAAAACATGGCATGGCCTTAAAAATGGAGTTGGGGAGGATATTCTCAGAATTATTTTTTGTCATTTTTAAAGTGAAAAGTTGCATTTTCTTGATGGTTTTACATATAGAAACTGCTGCATAATGTTAATTAATCCATTTAAAGACAGATTTTGAATATATACAAAAACAGTGGCATTTTTATGGTAAAATCTGCTATTTTGAGATCTGAAAATCACAAATATCATTTTTCAGTAGAAATGATTTTCAAGAGAGCTTCAACTGGTTGAAAATCACATGTTATTGATGAAATCAATTCAAAATCACTTTATTTGAAACAAAAGATTGGAACGGTTGTCGAGATATGGCATTTTGAAGATTCTGGATTTACGCGTAAAAATCGCATGAATTTGACCTCAGCCGAAGCCCTTTAAAGCCCTCATATTTTGTAGAAAAGTATTTTTTTCTAAAAACAAAAGACACCATTTTCCTCATAATGAATGTATGAAACAATTTAGCCAGGTAAAACAAACTTCAGTTAGGTTTGAATGTCTATTTAGGTCAGATACCACTATAGATTTGGGGCTTCTGATTGGTTGAAAAAAGTATAGGGTCTATTAGGGCATATAGTCAGATTGTAAGGTAGATTCTGATTGGATTAAATTACCCAAATCATAACAAATCCCCACAAAACATCAAAATATTATGTTTTCATCATAAAACATGTTGATTTAGGATATTTTGACTGAAATTTGCCTTTTTATGGATACAATTTTACTGAGAGTATATTTGCAAAAAGTAAAATTTCTTTACTGCCATTCTGGGGGTGGCCACCTTCAGTGAACTATTAGAGACTGAAAGCATCAGATTATCCCCAATTTGCTGGTCATTTTTGAGTGTCTCTAAGATAGTTCTTTAAAAAAAGTTAGGTTTTATCATCCATTCCGATATAGGAATAGGGGTTGTAGGCCAAAAGGCTATAATGGAGGCCTATGGGAAATGCAATAGTGGTATATGACCTAGTAGTGAGGTCGGCTGGAAGGGATTATCGAGGTGTGTTGGGTGGGGGTAAAGGAAAAACACACACGGAGGTACTTCCGAGTGTTTTTATATATGTATAAAAAAAATCCATGTGGGTATTATATAGATTTTCTAGGGGTTCGTGGTTTGATGAAACGCTTTTCCATGGTAGCGTTAGTTTCTGTAAGTCTAGGGTGTTTTGTTGACTTTCTATGTGCGGGGTCTACATCGAGAGAGGGTGGGGTGTGGTGGGTGGGTATTTTGAGCTACGAGGGTGCTTCAAAAAGTTCTGTCACTAGGCATATATCCTTTGAACTGGATATTACACTGAGATAAAGTAGTGTATTTATAGTTCTACTGGGTTCGCTCTATTAAATTCCAAAACAAAAATGAAAAATTTCCGGTTATTTATACCCCTGAATTACTTCCCCCTACCACACCTTTTGGATACTGGCATCTCTGAAAATGTCCTTGTTACAAAACTTTGTAAAAATTATTTGAATCATTCTATGCTTTTAAATTTTCTTGTACGCCATCTGTTGTTATTCGCCTATAATCCATGAAAATGATTGTCGAGAATTCGGAAAGGTCTTGCTGTAAACCAGATATGTGTGAATGCATAACCCTTAATTTTAGCGGAAATAACACTGATTTTCTTCATTTTGTTTACGGAAATGTTATAATATCTTTTAAATGTCGTAAGTATTCTCATAGTATTAATATGTTTTCATATTTTTTTTGCAAATCCTAGTTCTTCAGTGTTTAAATTTCATATTCAACACATTATTGTAGAATTTTGCACAATGTTTAGTGAAAATATTGATCATTCAAAAACGCTATTTCAGAAGACAATGTCCATTTATCATTAAATTAATTTTGCATGTTAGCTTGAAATGTTAATTTCTAAGACAATGCCTTTTCATCTACCATGCTTAAATTCTAAATCTTGTAATGCACAGAAATAACTGGTAATGTATGAGAAATTTCAAAGGTCTTCGACAAGTACTTAAAGAGAAACAGGCATTTAAAAAAGTAACAGTTAACATACCTGAAAAAAAACTCAGGACGAAAATGCCTCAGTATGTATAAGTGATGTATATTAAAAGTTCCATAACTTTCATCACACAAAAGATACAGCATTTATTTTACCATCAATGGAATGGTATTGAAACTCCTTTTCATTTGGTACCAAACATCAACACTCACAATGAGCACATAATTGTTAAAACGCGTTAGTGACAGAACTTATTGAATGCCCCTTGTAGAACAGCCCATTCCTTCCAAACAGGAGTTAATTTCTGTCAAATCCTCGGTGTGTTACTCCAGCCGACGCCGCCCTATCTCGCAGCCCCTCTTTCTAAAAGTAAAAATCCGTGTATCATTCAAACAGGGTAACACAAGTACATTCTATTTTCTTTTACAATAAATTAAAAATAAATCAAACTTGGTTTTTGCTATGTCAGTTTCAAAATCACAGATTCAGTCTCAAATAAATTACTCATACACAATTTCCATACACAATGCAAACAAACTGTATGACGTGTCTCACCCGATAATGTCTAAAAAATGAATGCCTTCTATTTTGATTACATGTAGTGAGTGCTGATAGTCGTTAATTGTATTGACGGATGTGTAGCAGTCTATATTTTGCCTCGTGAAGACGATAGGGCCTTCATCAAACCGTTCAACCGGCAACTGAAAACTCCGGCCACAACCGATTACTCCGATAAAAGTAATAATTGTGTCTGAAGGAGGTCGTATCGTTCATTTCAGCATTTACATCATTTCTCGAGGGATTTCCTTCACCAGCATTGCATGCTTACATTAGATTGACGAATGTGAAAACATTACGTACACACGTCTTTCTAGATTTTTATGATCATAAGTTATAATTTTTAGATTAAAATTTAAATGAAAATCAAAAGAAAAAATGAATGAAGGTTTATAGTATGGTTATAAACGTATTTATTGATAGTTCAGTGATTGATTAACATATGTGTAGAGTATTGCCTGTGAAATATGAATTTAAGAACGAAAAAGAAATCAGTTTTATGAAGGTGGTGTGCATTTTTTTGAAATCGGTCACCGCCCGATCATGAAATCGGCGAACTCTACAGTCAACACATTGCTATCGATGACGCCAGATTTTCATTTGGAATTTGTATGACGTTTCTAGTAAGGCGTAACGTCCATACGTTCTCGTTGAATGAATTGTGACGGAGTTATGGGACTTTGAAATGCGTTTAGCTCACTTTCGTGTATTATGTGTGTGCCTGTGCGTGTGTGTGTGTAGGCGCGCGTGGCGTGCGTGTTTAGGTGCATGCTTAATAAATCAAACACTTTGATTATGTCATATATATTTAGACTAAGAAAGAATAAATATACTTCAGGTCCCGATGATGTTCCGATGTTACTACTGTAAGGAAGAAAGCGACATATACCAAACAATTATTACTCATCTGTTTATTTAAACAGAAAAAAACACACAGCCACAACTAAGCTAGCCAGACACCATAGGTATACAAATTTGCTCGAAGTATGGTTTAGAAAAAAACAAGACGAAGTTTAATAAAACATGTGTTTTTATTTATATTATAATGTAAAATCACTTGTTACAAAAAAGCAACAACAAAACAACAATAGTCTTAACCACAAAAAGCATTATGTACAGCAACTTATGTGGCAAATTCAATGTTGGTTGTTCTTTATATGCTTGTAAAGAGAGCTGTAATAGACATGTGTTACCACACGTACATAAAAAAAAAAACTTTGTCGAGATGTTGAGCGTCTCTGTGCCGTTCTAGTGTAGTGGCATCGGTAAACTCTTGATCACAATCCATATACTTAAATCTCAATCTACCAGTACAAATGCGCACGTGCATTTTCTTTGTATACCTTCCATGAAATGTTTTTGCTGCATTTACCACAAGAGTAAGGCTTCATTCCGAAAGTTCATTTGATCCTGATAGAGATTTTTTTTAACGAATGCATTTTTACATACTTCGTATGGGCATATCATGACCTTTGCTCGACTGGCCTCTGGCTGAAGCATAGCTACGTGATCTAATAAATGCGACCGTTTGTTGAAAGTTTTTTCACAGGTCGAACAGAGGTGATTATTAGTATGTTTCTGCTGTCAACGGACATTATAACTGTGTTTCAACGCATTCTAAATGACAACCTACACATGCGATTTTTCAATGAAGGAGGCCCTTTTTCTCGGACATTTAGTTGCTGAAGAAGGCATCCGAACGGATTCGGAAAAGATTTCTGCTATGAGAATTGGCTCACTCCAAGAGCCATCAATAGTTTCCGCAGCTTTCTTGGATTTTCTGAATACTACCGGAAGTTTTTCAAATACTACGGCAAGTTAGCCAGACCTCTCAACGACCTTCTGATAGGCGGCAGTCCAACGAAGGACAAGAAAAGGTCAAGCGCAAGTTCACCTCATGCAAATACCTTTGATAGCATCAAGCAGAAAATATGGATATACAAATCGAACAGGAAAAGGAGCATTCAAGGACAACAGTCAACCACAAACACACACAGAACCAAAGAACAACTTTAAAGATGAACAAAATGAAAATGGTTAACAACAGGGCTACCGTCTTGGAACGGTCAGTGGCAGAAAATGCCGCTGGGGGTTTAAACCAGGTTCTAGGGTGCCCCAATCCTCACACTTACCCTACTGTCATCCCAATAGAACGGGACGGTGTAAATAAAGAATTCCTTGCCATGAACTACTCTCTAACCAACAAGGTAGCATTAATAGGCAAAGCATCATCTGCACTTGTTTGACTTATGTAGATTACAAAAGGTCGTATAAGCTTCACACAAATGCCTCAATCTAATGACTCGGTGATGTACTGTACCAGGAGACGGATTGGATAGCCAGAATTGTTTCCTTTGCCAGTAGGATTCTTAAGTCGATATAAGTAAAACACAAATATGCTCGTGTAAATATAATACAAAAAAACAATAGCCTAGAAAGCCACAATGAAGGTACTGAATGACTTGGCAGAAGCCAGAGCAACAAGAGAATAAACCATTAAGGGCACGACAGGAAAGATTAACATTATTTCAAGCAATTTCCGATTTCCATTTCTGAATAAAATTGTCTATTAGCCGTACCTTTAATTCTTTGCAAAGGTTTTTCGGGTTCACACTCGCTTGATTCTCCCATACATATCCATACCCGTGATTATAAAGCAAAGACTTTACATTAGCGGTCCAATTTATTTTGTTTGTTAGACAATCACTTAGTGAAACGGCATACGCAGTTTTCAAAACACAATTGTCGGTATATAACAGTTCAAACCAATATTGTATAATCCTACAAAATCTCTCTCTATATATAACGGGTATCTAGCCAATTCGCCATAAACACTTGCTTGCTGATTGATAGTTTCACATTTAGCACCTTTTTGCAAAACGTTAAGTGTATTCTCTCCAACTGTTTTGATTTGGTGTTCCCCCATACTTCACATGCGTAATTTAACATAATCAAACAGCTGGCATAGTGTTTTAGGAGTGAAGTTATACTTTTTTATATTAGGCAAAAGTATTCCCATGGCTTTTAATCCTTTTCCAGAAAGGTTTTGTTGGTTTAATATAAAGGACCCTGTATAGTTAAATACAACGCCTAAATAATTAAAATCATTTACGGTTTTCAACTGATCCCCTGAATAAATCCATTTCTCATTGGCTAAAAGTCCACCTCTCCGTCTAAAAACAACGATCTTAGTTTTGCCTGTATTCACTTCCAGACCCCATTTGCAGCAGTAATCATGTAACTTATTTAGACTACATTGTCTCGCTCAAAATAGCCATATCATCCGAAAAATACAAAAGCATTAAGGTAACATCCTTGTCGGGTTCAGATTTCTAAATATAGTTCTAGATCTTAGGGGGCACTCCACAGTTTAATGTACATTTCTCAATCATCAAACCCATGACAAGCTCTTAGCCTGAATCCTTGAGCAAAAATAAATCACATCATCATTGTGTCATACATTTCTGAGAAGACAATAAAATTACCCATGTTTCCATACCAAATAAAAGTATCAAAAAGCATTTTCTGTACAACTTTAGTCCCATTTCTTTAAGATTACCCCACCCCTTAAAACATGCTAAAAATGCAATTTTAGCAATATTTCAAATGTCAATAAATAAAAATAAAAAAAATTCCTACACATATCAGGGTCATGTCATCACTCATAATGCTCTTGCATATCAGGAAATGCTAAATTTTACATACCTAGTCCGGCATTTTAAAAAGTTATTCCACGCTGATCTCTTCGTCAGTGAAAATCAACCATTTTAACTACTTTTAGGAAGTTTTTGATTGGTTCACATTTTTCTATTTATAGCCTCCAAAAAACCCAAAGAATGCATATTCCAATACACCAAAATAAACTTAGAAGTAATCAAAACTGAAAAAAACATCAAACATGTGCTTCATAATTATTATAAAGACCATCCATGGACCTAAAAGATGCTTAGTTGATTTCTTTCTGATTTACACCATGGACATTCATGCGAAACTGAGGACTGCACCCTTAAATGAAGAGTGAGAAGAGAATCGGAGAAATTGTCTCCCCTTGCTTCAAACCAACCGTCACCTCGAAGAAGTCCGAATAGTTTTCACAGTGCCGAACACAACATTTAACTGTTTCATACGATGGCCCATTTGGCTCATATTTACTTCACTTCTATTTCTTGACTTCCGCATTCCGCATTCCGAATTCCGCATTCCGCATTCCGAATTCCGCATTCCGCATTCCGCATTCCGAATTCCGCATTCCGAATTCCGCATTCCGCATTTCGTAGTAATATTTGCAAGCGCTATATATCATAGCGCTATATATCACCAGTGGTCCCCGTGTGGTTGCCGGGGTAAAATACAACCACTGCAAACACACCGTCACATGCAGAGGGGTAGGACTCCCCCCATCCCCCATTCATATTCATTTTGTAATTTTTTGTTCATGCTCATTAAAGGTCTTCATCATGACCCCTGCATTGTTTCAGGTGCCATCTCGCTCACATCACTAAGAGCAGTGGCAGAAAAACAATAAACATGGCTCCAACGTAAATGGAGTGTCTACAATAGAATTTGCAGCAACTCTGTAGTTCAGAATGAGAAGGTCCTAGGCCCATTCTCCATATTTTATCTCGATGTACATGGAGGATGAGCCTGGCATGTCCATGCCTGTTAGGCGCCATTTAACCTTTCATGTGTTTGTGCGCCTTAAAACCCAGTTCAATTCAATATATCACTAGTGGATCCAGGATGATGTATAAACTCAGAGTGGATCACTAGCGGATCCAGAGGGAAGCCCGTGTGGGCTGGACTGACTGAGATTTTCTAAATTATATAAGATATATTATATTAAGCCCCCCACACCACCACCACACCCGTGAAAAGTCGCAAATGTTTGTTTTTTATTGTTAAAACATTTGGTCTAAGTTAGACTCTCCACACGCCTCGAGGTAAAATACTGGATCCTCGTATGCTGATCTATCAAACTCGAGTTAAAAAATGTTTTGCTTTTTTAATTATGTTATTTTTGAGTTTCGGGTATTTATTAAAGCTTATTCGCACCACTTAGATTTTAAGAGAAGGTAATGGCTTCGCCTCAGAGAGAATGAAAAAACAAAAAGCAAAAAAATAAGGTTTTTTTTCATATTGGCACTAATAATAAATAAGAGTATTTTTGAAAAGCTTATATTTTATATTGAAGTTTATAGTATGAGTATATACAAAGGAAAAGCAGATACTCAAGTAGTGTATATTTATAGGGTATAATAGTATGTACGTTTATGGTGTATTTATACAAAGTATACACGGATACTCAGGTTATAGGGAATTTAACTTAATGTTATTGGGTTTATATCAGTATTAAAAATAGGTTTATATAGTAGTAAAAATACAACAATCGTGGTCACTGGCAATATCCATACATTTTTATACATACACTTTTATATTACATGGTTATTAAATATAAAATATGAGAAGTAATTGCATCTTTAACAGTAACACTGAGATTTCACAACACACATACATACAAGTGCATGCATAAATTATTATTATTATTATTATTATTATTATTATTATTATTATTATTATTAATAATAATAATAATATTATTATTATTATTATTATTATTATTATTATTATTATTATTATCTTACTATCTACTTCTAAATGCGGAATTCGGAATGCGGAATTCGGAATGCGGAATGCGGAATGCAGAATTCGGAATGCGGGATGCGGAATGCGGAATTCGGAATGCGGAATGCGGAATTCGGAATGCGGAATGCAGAATGCGGAATGCGGAATGCGGAATTCAGAAGTCAAGAAATTGTTATGTGTGTGAGTGGTGTAGTAGCATTAGTAGTAGTAGTAGTAGTAGTAGCAGTAGCAGTAGCATTAGGATTAGTAGTAGTAGTAGTAGTAGATATAGTAGTAGTAGTAGAATTAGTAGTAGTAGTAGTAGTAGCATTATTTTTAGTGTAGTTGTAATAGGGGTAGAAGTAGTAGTAGTAATAGTAGTAGTAGTAGTAGTAGTAGTAGTAGTAGTAGTAGCATTAATAGTAGCACTAGTAATAGAAGTAGTAGTAGTAGTAGATATAGTAGTAGTAGTAGCATTAGTAGTAATAGTAGTAGTAGTAGTAGTAGTAGTAGTAGCTCTAGTAGTAGTATTAGTAGTAGTAGTAGTAGTAGTAGTAGTAGTAGATCTAGTAGTAGTAGTAGTAGTAGTAGTAGTAGAATTATTATTAGTAGTAGTTGTAGTAGTGGTAGTAGTAGTAGTAGTAGAAGTAGTAGTAGTAGAATTAGTAGTAGTAGTAGTTGTAGTAGTGGTAGTAGTAGTAGTAGTAGTAGTAGTAGTAGTAGTAAAAGTAGTAGTAGTAGTAGTAGTAGTAGTAGTAGTAGTAGATCTAGTAATAGTAGTAGCATTATTATTATTATTTTTTGCGTTTTTTTTTTCATTCTCGCTGAGAGCCATTACCTTCTCTTAAAATCTAAGTGGTGCGAATACGCTTAAATATATACCCGAAAGTTAAAAATAACATAATTAAAAAAGCAAAACATTTTTTAACTCGAGTTTAATAGATGTGATCCAAGGATTCACACACGCGGATCCAGGATTTTACCTCGAGGCGTGGGGAAAGAGTCTAACTTAGACCAAATGTTTTAACAATAAAAAACAAACATTTGCGATTTTCACGGGTGTGGGGTGTGGTGGTGGTGTGTGTGGGGGGGAGGAGGGGGCTTAATATAATATATATTATATAATTTAGAAAATCTCAGTCCGGCCCCCACTTTCTTCCCTCTGTATCCGCTAGTAATCCACTCTGAGTTTACACACCACTCTGGGTCCGCTAGTGATATATAGCGCTGGCAAAAATTACTACGAAATGCGGAATGCGGAATGCGGAATTCGGAATGCGGAATGCGGAAGTCAGGAAATAGAAGTGAAGTAAATGTGAGCCAAATGGGCCATCGTAGTTTCATACATCGTTCTCATAATCGTAACTTTTTTCCATTTATGTCAAGCCTGTAAAGTTTCAACAATAATGCATTCCTATACACTGAATCAAACACTTTCTTCAAGAAGGATAAAAATATCGGACAGGGAAAGCAGCATTCAAGGACGACAGTCAACCACAAAACACAAAAACAAACACGCAAACAGACAAACGAGAAGGCAAAAGTAATAAAAATACAAACGACATCACAAACACAAAAGGGTTGGCAATAGGGCTACCGCCTTGGAACGGTCAGTGGCAACAAAGGCCACTGGGAGTTTAAACCGGTTCTAGGGCGCACCAAACCTCACAAGTCAACAAATGCACAATATAACCGCTTGCCATTTATTAAGGTATGCGCAATTAAACTTTGAAGTGTGAAGATTGCATCCACCGTAGAAAATCCCTTTCTAAACCCGAATTGCGCATCGGATAGTACATTATGCTATTCACACCAATCAGGTATTCTCTTATTTAGTTCTGCTGTGAATAGTTTCGACATGTAACTGACCAACGTAATCCCCCGATAAGTATTGACGTCATTTTCATCTCCATTTTTAAATAACGGTATCATTATTCCCTCTGACCAATTTTCAGGGAAACAGCCACTGTCTAATATAATGTTGAATAATTGCCTTAAATGCGATAACAATATATCCACCGCTTCTAAAAGGTATTCATTAAGAATAGTGTCCCCTGCATATGCCTTTCCACGCTTGAGTGATTTTATGCAAGCTTCCACTTCCGCTTCCGTTATGAACATATCCAACTCTTGAACTATAGGGTCGTTTTTATCAATCTCATTCGATTCACAAAACTCTTCAGCCTCGTCATTTTTCATTACATTTATTTATTTCAGTTGAAAAGTTTTTAAAATACGCTAGAAAATCATTTACGCTCTCATGTTTTTACTTTTCGCTCTAGTAAACAATTTCCAAAAATCTTTAGGTTGCTTTGTTTTCAGTTTTTCAATTTTTTTCATCTAAATAAAATTATATCTTCTTCGTTTCCTTTTAATTAGCAATTTGTAGTCTTTTCTTTTTGCACTAAGTTCCACACGATTTGCATCACTTCTATGTGCATTAAACTGTTTTGCAGCGTCTGTATAATGTACCTTCTTGTCGAAACATTCATTGTCAAACCAGTTCGTTTTGGTAAATGCAGTTTCTTTAAATGTACCCTCTGGCTTAATTATTACATTATTCTTAAATAGTGGTTCGGCTAGAGCGTTTGAAATATTGACAAATGCAAAGACCATGTCATTTACACTTTTCTTGTCATGCTTGTCTATCAGATCTAGTAATCTATTCATATCCGGTAATTTAGCAATTAGATTTCTTCGAAAACATCCTTATTTTCTGGATTCCATCTCATTTTAGTAAAATCTTTATTTACTTCGCAAGTATGTTCCCGTTTTTCCCTACAGGCGTGTAAAGAAAAAATTGCAATAGGGCGTGGTCTGAAAATTCATTAAAATCTAATAACTGGAAACCGTTAATATAACAGAAATTGCTCAGTTTAACTAACAGTTTATTGATAACGCTTAGCCCTGTTCTACACAAGTATGTATATTTTGAACTTCATCAAACGTAATCTGTTGAATTGATTAAACAATTGCTTCATAAAAACATTACACGAATTCTCGAAACATAACAATATAACAAGCATTAGTTTATTTATTTATTTGAATTGATGTTAACAGCTAATACTCGTGAGATCGAATACGGACTTATCCAATTACTTCACCTCCTTCCCTGAAAAAGAAAATGGTATTGGTTTGTATTCTACCACGTATAATAAAAACATAGATTAAGCCACTTGAATAAAGTGATTGGCGTATTGTAAAATGACATTTTTTGCTGAAAGTTTATTTTTTCTTGCAACTGTCCATGCTAATATAGCTTGTCATATTAATAAGAAAGCATGTTGATGTTATTATCTTGATTAAAAATAATTCATCAAAAAAATATATTGTACTTTGATTTCAGTACCTCGGGGGCATCCAATCATTGACTTCTTTTCCTTTATTTTTTGAAAGTGAATACATACGTCCGTAGTCCAGTATGTTGTTTAAAATATGTAAGAATAAAATAACAGCAACTTAATAGCACTGAATGTCATAAACACCCTGTATTCTAAATCAATGATTATATCTGAACAGGTTATAGCTGTTGAGTGGTAAAAACGTAGCATTTCTTCTTAAATATGTTACACTTACGAATTATAACCTCAAATCTTAAATCAAATAGTATTTTTTTATATATGAACGTCATTATCTATTGTATTGTATTGCAAATACATAAATAGGCAATGCCGTATAATTTGACATTGATTGTGTAATACAAATGTATGTACATCAAAGCGTTATATAAAAAAGAAATAAAGTGCAAATAAATAATCTGTTATCTATAAACTAATGTAATGTCAAGGCGGCGTTCTCTTTTTGAAGAACACTGATAATACACGTACAAAATTAGTCGTACACACGTACACGTGACATACAAATACGTGGGTAATTGACGATGTACCTGTGAAACACTGCCAACTACTAATCTATTGATTGGCAACGAACTTTGCCTTCAAATGCCTTGAATGTTGACTAATTAAATGTAATTAAAGTAGATATAAAAGCAGGAAATGTAGCATTCAAGGACCACAGTCAACCAAAAACACGCATACAAACAAGCAATAATTAAGAAGCCGAATAAAAGGCATGATATGATAACATAAACGAAAAAGGGTTTACAATAGGGCTACCTCCTTGGAACGGTCAGTGGCAAAATGGGGTTTAAACCAGGTTCTAGGGTACACCAATCCTCACTCCTACCCTATTGTCATCTCAGTAAAACGGGACAATGTAAATAAAGATATCCCCGCCACGTTATATAGTCTAAGAAACAATGTAGCATTAATTGGCAATATAAGTATAGAAATAATCATGTATATATAGATATAAAAACAAAAGCCTAGAAAGCCACAAAGCAAGAACCCAATGACTTGACAGAAGACCTTGAAATTTGATGCAAGTTTCGTCTCAGCTGGTATACTGATGTTAAGCGTGTAACACACCGTCTTGTTTGTTTAGTGGTTAAACTATCTCGATCCGTTTCAGTTACTAATGCGGACAACATCACGTCAACTGACAGGCGGATGCCATGAATTTTATTAAATCGCTAAACAGTTTGCTCGGGGTTAGAAACTGGTAGTTATAACTGATAAAAACTGCATTAACATAAACACATCAGATTTTATGTGCAATCAACTTTACTTGAAGGTTGTTGGGTTCAAAATTCTAGTTAAATTTAAGATATTGCGCTATAAATTACATTTTCAAGCCATTTGATAAGGTTGAATAGTCGGTTATAAGGAACAGAAAATGTGTTACATTAACCATTACTACATGGCTTTAACATTCGCAACAGCTGACGGTTATCTTGTTTGTTGAATTCGACAATATCTGAAGAAATTAAAATGCTCAAAATACAATCCTATCCTTACCCATTCACTTCACATATGTAATGCTCTGTTCTTGAACATGTCGCATCTGCCCATTTATAGTTTCGTGACGGGGCATAGAAAACGCAGTTCTCATTGTCCTGACCGTTTGGCTCGTCTACTCCCCAGTAGAAAAAGTCCCCAGGCATCAACTGCGTCATACTCGTCTCCCATATATACTCTCCTTCTATCAGCTTGTCCGCCAGACCGATCCACCAATATCCTGTACAAGCCAGTACAAAAGTGTACTCAGTTTAAAATAGATGCTGAGAAAAGGTAACAATTATACCTGGGGAACAACTGTAAAAATAATCGAATGAAGTCACGTGGGTTGAAATAATAATCGCAAAAAACAATTGTCCTGCGACATAACTTGATCGTTAAAGACACACCTCGAACGATAATCCAATCACCTACTTTTTCATTTTAGAAGAATTGATAAACTTGATCTATATGATATCAAGATATTATTGATAGAACATCATAAACGTTAAAACTTAAAGTCAAATCTTAACAATTACCCTACAGTTAACTTTTTTAATATGTACTTCTAATTACTTTAAGCTATGTCAGCCATCACAAAAAAATATGTTAAATGACCCTGGATGTATAAAGATAACCATTTGACCTTCATTTGAAAAAGAGTTAAAGAATTAGGTCACAGTGAGATACCTTTCATTGTTAAAGATATAAATAAATATTGAAAAAGAGATCCATTGGAAGCAACAAACACAAAAAGAGAGCCAAATAGCAGACTGGCGTCTGTTTGTGGGAGGTAATGTAATGTGCAATACCTCTCATGCCCCTAATGGTATTCTACTTGAAAGCCACAAGGATTATACTTGATGGTCCCAAAGGCCTAGTAAGTAATAACACTACTGATTTTATAGTCAGGGCGACGATTACAGCTGAACCTTTGGAAGCAACAAACACAAACAAGAGAGAAAAGTTGCAGACTCGGTTTTATTGAATCCGTTCATGGGGTAATATAATTTGCAACACCTCTCATACCTCTGGTTGGTCAAAGTAATGAAATCGATTTTACAGTGACATTATACCACGTGTGTGCCCAATTCATTTTGAATTAGGTTAACGACCTGTGAAGAATATCGCTGACATTAACAGTAACCCATGATGACCTAGTGACATGAATTATATGAATGTTTTTATCCGTTTGTTTTCTTTTTTCTAATGTAAATTGCACATGACAACTAGGTGCCATTATTTAAAAGCTACATGCATTGTTTTATTTTTGGGAGATAATGCCTGAAAAGTTTAAAACTGTTCAAATATGTATCTTGTTTTGTTGCCTTCAATGCGACTTGCATAAAATAAAAGTGCATAGTTTACGTACCTCCGAGCGTTGCAACTTTGTTAGACAGATAGGAGTTTTCAACTTGATCGTTCACTTCTACCAGCTTGGCGTTAAACAGTTTGCAAGATTCCTGTAAACATGTTTAGAGTTTTTAATTTTAACATTTTCAATTGTGTTGTCTGACAATAGTTGATTTGTAGTTATTTCCATGTAAATCTAAAATATGTTCGGATTTTTTTTATAAAAATTATGTATCTAGCAAGTGTTAAATTAAACTTACATGCAATTTCAAAACGTGTTAATCCATTTGCATTTTCTCTTGTTTAGAGCACACATGTTTAGTTACTTCACATGTTTAGGTATCAATGACGTTGAACTTACTAAAGCTCCTATCCAAGTTTCTTCGCCATGACTGAAGAAATAGCAGCTTTGGCCATGCGATTCAAATCCAGACGGACACGATATTGCGCCCGAACCTGCAGCATGTAGAAGTTTATTGATATACTCTTTATCTGATAATTCGTTGTAAATTTCAGTTACAAGAACAAACATGAGTGGCAAGTTAACACAATATACACCCGTCATACATCTAGAAAAAAAAAGAAAAACATTTCCAGGTAGAAAATCACAGTGATCTTGACTTTTGAGCTATTCAGCTAAAATAATCAGGTGTCTACTTTACTACACAGAAAGTTTAAATCCAATCCATGCAGAGGTTCTCCTTTAAATGAGCGTAAAGTTACATGTACATGTTCTAACTATAAACGTCAAGATGAAAAATACATAGTATACAGGGGCGTAGCGTGCCATACTCATTTACTCGTGAGTAAACTTTTCAAACGAAGGCTCAAAAAATAAAAACTCGAAAAGCTCGAAAAACGCAAAAAAAGGTGAGCCTAAGGGGGATACATGCTGACCCTAAAATGCACCAGAAGTCACGTACGAGCGTTTATTTATTTCTTTAATTCCTGGGGGAGGCCCCCCGGACCCCCACCAGCGGGAGGGGGATAACCCCCTCCCGCACATACCACGTGAGTAATTGAGATTTTGGTCACGCTACGCCCCTGGTATATAATACATTAAGCATGAGTACGTGTGTGAATAGCCCTCCAAAATATCAATCAATGGGGAATCCATCCCCTAAAGTAAGCCGTTAGGTACGGACTATTTTTGCGGTTGTATTGATTGTACGTGGGGACCTCGGGTTTAAGTCTCAAACTCGCCCTCTTAGATAATACTACATAACAAATAGTGTTTGATCCATGTAGTCGTTCTGCTTAAAATGGGTGGTAATTAATTTCATTTTTTTTTCTATGAGAATGTCACTATAATGTCATAGTGACATTGACCTTTAACCTATTGACCCCAAATTGGAGATGTATCTACCTCTCACCAAGTTAGAACTACACAGCAAATATAAAATCAACACATGCAATACGCTTTGCATGGAAACCACTAGCCCCACCTCCAAGCTCCGTTTATGGAAATTGCGTTCAACCTGTCAACCCCGTCCTTCGTCCCCACCCCACGCCATGAAAACAATACTATGTAAATAATAGTAGACATACATACCCTGTATATATAACAGGAACACGCCAATTCCGAAAGAAAATATGGCCATGTTAATGAAATCCTCTGTGTCACTAGCAGCAGACAAACCTGTACTATTCATGCCAGATAAGAAACATGATAAGGACAAATATTACATGTGTTACCATATATAGTTACACAAGTGGTCTGACAGGCATTGTCTCTGCGGTCATATAAGACAAGCGCGAGAAACGGCGCGCCGAAAATCCATTTTAAATCTAGATTGCGTTACTTACATTATTTGGCATTAAATTATAGTGTTTTATTTAATAATCGACCACGAACCAGTCATATCATGCATCCAACGAAAACTGCGACGTTTGAAAAAGACAGCCAGAATGCTGGCTACCCTGTCAACCCGATTAATGGTATACTGTATATCACCAGTGTACGCAGGAGATTGTTAGAAAAAAAGAGTATGATAATGGAACTTTGGAAACGGCCGAGCTCGACACATACGAAATATTGCAGTCTCGGTTTGATTGAGACTGTTCATGAGTGGTAGTGAAATATGCTAGCTACCGCTCAAGCCCTCTAGCCCCGGGTTGAGAAGACGATACAAAAATGAGGACAGACATTAATGAAATTGTGCAATTATTATATCGAAAACAAATCAGTTTAAATCAAAATATGACAGGAATAAATTGTGTGACTGGCTCGAAGATGTTGAATGGCTCGAGGGAAAAAGCTATAGCTATCGGGCCTCGTATGGCTATCTCGGGCCAATATCACAAACAGGCACACCTACCCCAGTTAATAACCTCAAAGTATCAATGAGAATACAGGCGCTTAGGGTTAATATATCGTCTTTTGACGACAAAATCTCCAGTCGACATAATATGTTTTGTCCGTGTCGATGAAATATTCACATGATGTTGCTGAACTATATTGTAGGTTCGGTGCCTAGCATTTCCTTTTCATTTTAATAAGAAAATGGACACCGGCGTTGCCGCTATCGCGAACTTATGCTCCTGCTAAAATTGTTAGTAACTGGGGTCGACATAGACGTCTGTTTCTAGCTTTATTTATTTTTTTTAGATCTTTCTGAATACAGCAAATATCACGTAACGTTACGCAAACATCATTTCCAATAACTATGCAATTTTGCGAAATGTTTAGTAATGAGTTATTAAAATTTATTACATTTCTATCGGTGAAAGATTGGGATATCTCAGTGAAAGAAATTGCATAATCAACTAAAATCAATTATGTAGATGATATATCTGATTATAGGACCCAGTCAGGTTATTCTGACACCGAGGGTCGACACCCGTCCTAGCTCTACTCTTAAAATGCGAAAAGCAATGCAAGGGTACTACTAGTATCATTTGTATGAGGTCTTGGGTGTGACCCGGCCGGGGATTGCACACACGACCTCCTGCATGCAAGGTTGACGCTTTACCACCAGGCCAGCAGTTAAATAATGCCTATATATGTCGTAGCACTTCAACATTTGTTATTTAATTTCTAAATCATATGTTTAAGAAGAAATATCGTCACTAATTATTTAGCTACGTAGAATACAACATTAGGTTCTGAGCGAGACAAACATTTTTTATTCACCGAAACCATAGCTTACAGGTTTGCTTAAAATGGGTAATGCCACGCCTATTTCCGTAGCCGTTAAGCTCTGATGTATTGCGTAATACTCCCTCCGATCCGTAAATAGCAACACCTAATTCCACACTGATCTGTAAATGACCAAATGGCCACACCTATTTCCACTTTGATCTGTAAATCGTCACATGGCCACACTTATTTCACTCTGATCTGTACATGGTAAATCGTTTGTCCACCAGTTCGATTGGTCCATCACGTTACATTAAGGTTCCTCATTATCCACCATTTATGTATATACGGATAAACCTTTATACATATCTTTAAGCTATATATTCATTGTATCGATAACATTTTGCTTTGAGCTGGAACCATATGAATCAGACTGTAGTCTTGTGAATTCTGAAATAAATGTGTTTGTAAACATTCCAGTTGTTATCCAAACAAGTGTGTATCGCTTGATCAACGTGACACTAATGTATCTGCTTCTTTGTGAGTTGTGTGTCACGTTCAATCTTTTGTATGTAAACAAACGTGTCACTGGAGCGGAATTAATAATGACACCTGCTTGGAGTATTTGTTCAGTAAAATTCAAAACGTTTTGCCACCCTTATCGGGATAAAATATGCCAAGTTCCACGAAGTTGGGAAGTGTGGGGAGTGCGGGGTGCGGGTTTGGAGACATGATGTTGTCTTGAGGTTACAATATTTACGAACATTTTTGCTGAAGTGTTTTGGCGCTTTTCCTGTTTCCCTTTTTTATCGAATGTGTTTACCGAATATTGCTATACTGAGGTTAAATGGCGTCATGGAGTTTATTTCGGTGTGTCCATATGTAAGACTCCTAATTTCTTAATCCATCAACCGTGTATCGAGAGTCTTTTCTCTGAGCATATTAAGGACCACAGGAATGTATACGGCACTTAATAACCTAATGTAATGAGCTGATAAGCTGTTAACAACAGTTTGTAATATGGTCGCTACCATTTCCTTTGTATTTGCACAGTGATAAATCATTTAATTGAAAATAACACCGGTCAGAATGATTGGTGTACTCTAACTACCAGACAGATGAAATTGACATGCTACAAAACAAATAGAGTACGGTCTTTTCTCATTTGTTGATTTAAACATCGAAATGGGCGTAGCCCATCTACGCTTTTAAATCAAGTTATAAGATGAGACCATACTAGATGAGACGATCTATTACTTAACCAAATACTTAAAATCGTGTCACCCCTTCATCAAAAATAAATGTTGACTGAACAATGTGTACATGAAACGTATTGCACGAATTCTCGAAATATAACACTATAACACGTTTTTTTTAAATATTTATTTACATTCAGTTCGCAGTTAATGTTCCAGCGATCGAATACAAACTCATCCAATGACTTCTGCTGCTTCCCTGCAAATATAATGATATGTGTTTATATTATACCATGTAGAGTATACTTAGAGATACAAGGTCTGAAGTAGATATAAAATTTGAACGGAAACTGTAGCATTAGTATAATTGAGCTAGCCCATCACCCGCGGACCATGCAAAACATGTGACATCACAAACATAAAAGCGTTGACAATAGGGATACCGCCTTGGAATGATCAGTTGCAAAAACGCCGCTGGGGTTTAAATCAAGGGTGCACCAAACCTCGCGTTTACCCTATAGTCATCCCAATAAAATGGAACAGTGCAAATAAAGACATCTCCATCAGGCTATATCCTCTAACACACTAGTAAACATTAACGGGAACTGTAAGTATAACAAAAACAGTATTAAGTATATATGAATAAAAGCAACACATAGAAAGCCACAAAGGTGACATCCTTTTCTAGAAAAACTAGTGTGCGTTATTGAAGGTCCTTTAAACCAAATCTTATAAAACAGTTTGTGTCAAAAATGAAGACGAATATATGGTCTTAAATTATCCCAAATAAACACCAACCTACCCTCAAAACTCGAATGTGGCTATGTTTAATAGAAATTCCTTCCAGAAATAAGGCTTTTAACAAGGGTTGATTTTGGAATATTCCAAACTTCTTTTGTTGTATAAAATCGTACAAACCTAAATATTATTTGTTCAAAAACATAATGCTCATTGGTAACAACACGGCACCTTTAAAATTAACGAACGCGCAATGAGCAAGTTGACATTTAGTTTGAACTCTAATTTCCGATGTTTAACCTCTAATTATTACTGCGATATATTGCCTTGCGTAGACACTAAACTGTACAACGTTTAATGTATCTCAATACATTCAAAGAGTTCTTAGCGGAAACGCACATACATGTATAGTATAAACTATGAACACATATTAGAATAACAGTTGTACACACAAAATTAGCTCAGTCTGTTCGAAACAAACATTACATATACGCCTATAGTAGAACAACCATTGACTCCAGATTATTTGACACTGTCATGTTAAAATGATTGTACCAAGTTTTATTTATTATCTCGATCCATGCAAGTTACAGAGCGAACGAGCGTTGTATATATGCATTATAGTATTTTTACAGTATAGTACGACGTCTGAACCCAAATCATGACCTTGACCTTTAGTACGCGACACACCGTTCGTTAGAGATGTTTGTACCGCGCTTAATTACATATATATTGCATGCTTTAATATCGTATCGATCAAATACAAAATAAGCCTTACCCGTTTATTTCACAGATGTAATGCCTCCCTGTCATACAATCTCCATCTCCCCACATAGAATGTATTGGCTGGGCAAAAAACACGCAGTTCTCGTTGTCTTTACCGTTCGGCTCGCTGCCACCCCAATAGGTGAAATCCTCGGGCATCAACTGTTTCATACTCGTCTCCCATACATACTCTCCTTCTAACAGCTTGTCCGTCAGACCGATCCAAAAATAATCTGCAATAATGGTAAATAACGAATAAAGAGGTATTAATAAATATTGTTAAAGCATTCCACATTATGCTTTTGATAATCTTTTTTCTAAGTGCTTTTCTACCTTACAGAGGCAGAACCTTTTGATGTTAAATAAAATTAAATGTTGTATTTCCTGCTACTACCATGACATAGGAGGATAGTAGGTCTTATTTTGTGACTTATTCAGTTGACATATATGGTTAACATACTGTGAATCATGTAGTTGACGATAAGCATGCATTACAACTTCAGTTCTTAGTGAACTCGTCTAAAAAGCTTGAATGGTATAAGCAAATATTTTTAAATGTTCAAAGGTTACCGTTTTACTTGCTGAAATGACGTTTTCGAAGATCAGTCTACTGAAGTGTAGCATGCGGTAATATTTCCGGGATCTTTACGTCCGGGATTTGTTACGGAGCATAATAAAAGTGTAAGTGAAACTGAATGAAACCGCAAGTATTGGAATGGAATAAGTGCAAATCTGTATTTTCATGGAGTAATACCCATAAATTCACGAATATATAACGAGATTTAAAGGATTATATCAATAAAACCTTGACCAGGTTTCAAAATAAACAATATTGACGCATTCATTGTGTAGTTATTGCTTTTGCTAATTAAAAATAAACAACTCTTATTTTAGCTTGATAACTTTCATAATTACAATAATTATTTCAAAGTACAACAAAAACAATTGCATTCCTATCACTTCACAGGCCAACTGTCATGTTTATTTACTTATCGGCAGCTTTTCTTACGCTTGCCTAAAACCTTGTTTGTTTTATCCTATACTGTTTTCAGTTTCAAAATTTCAGTAACATTATTAATTGTCATAACTGTTTGAAGCATTTGCATTTTTATCTTTTGGATGTGAAACCATTTTTAAACTTCTCTTTCATATAGATGTTCAGCTACTTGTACCTCCAAGAAACATTTCATTATCCCAGCAGAGCAATTATGTTGATCGTTTTTAGCTCTTGCCAGCAGAGTTTATGGGACGGCGAGTCGTCCGTCGTCTGCCGTCTGTCCGTTAACTTTTACTTCGTTAAGACGATAGAGCCTTCATTTTTCATCCGATCTTTACCGATCGATTTAGTTAAACATGCTATATTTTGCTTCGTTAAGTCGATAGAGGCTTCATTTTCATCTGATATTTACCAAACTTTACCATGTTGTGAATATCAATGAAAGCTCGGACAATTTCGAAAACCAACCAGATGGGACCATTTACACCGGAGTTATGGCCCTTGCTTTTCTGAAGTATGATATATATTGCCTCTTTAAGACGATAGGGCCTTCATTTTTCATCAGACATTTACCAAACATTAGCAGATTGTTACTATCAATGAAATCTCAGACGAGTTTGTAAACCAGCCAGGTCGGACCAGTAACAGTTGAGTTCTAGCAATTGATTTAGTTAAAAATGCTATATCTTGCCTCGTTAAGACGTTTGGGACTTCATTTTTTATCAGATCTTTACCAAACTTTACCAGATTGCTAATATCGGACGAGTTCGAAAACCAGCCAGATTGGACCATTTACACCGGAGTTATGGCCCTTGATTTCTGAATATGCTATATTTTGGCCTCATTAAGACGAAAGGGCATTCATTTGGCCGGATTTCAGTGAAACTTTGCAGTGATGATCAGTACCAGGCCTACTTGTACATATAGTCACCGTGTTCCGGTTGAATGATGTTGGTGGAGTTATGACCCTTTAAATGTTTTAATACGCAAAATTTGTCTTGACTAGTTCTCCTAAACCCCTCGCCGGATTTCAACGAAACTTTGCAAGGATAGTCTGCACCAAACCTAGTTGTGCATATCATAGTCTTTCAATGAAACTTGACAAGGATGATCAGTATGAAGTCAAGTTGTGCATATCATCGCCATAATCCGGTTGAATCATTTTTGACAGAGTTATGGCCCTTTAAATGTTTTAATACACAAACTTTGTCCAGATAAGTCTCTTATGAACTCCTTGCCCGATGTCAACGAATCTTGGCGGGGATAATGAGTACCAAGCCTAGCTGCACATGTCATTGTCGTGTTCTGGTTGAATGATTATTGGCCCTTTGAAGGTTTTAATACACAAACTTTGTCCCAATTATCCTGATCCCCTGGCCTGATTTCAACGAATTTGGCAGCGATGATTAGTAGCAAGCCTAGTTGCGCATTAAATTTCATTGTCGTGTTCCAGTTGAATGATTTTTGGCAGAGTTATGACCCATTAAATGTTTTAATACACTGACGTTGTACAGACTCGTTCTCCTCAACCTCTGGCTGGATTTCAACGAAACTTAGCAGGGATGATCCGTACCAAACCTAGCTGCAGATATCATCGCCATGTTCCGGTTGAATAATTTTGAAAGAGTTATGGCCCTTATACATAAATTTATCTTTAGCAAGTAGAGCGTCCACAAGCCCTCTTGGGACTCTTGTTTAATTTGATGGTCAAATTGGTGTATCAACGGATTAACTAACACGATTGATTTGTAGTCCGTCGACTTTTTACAGTCGTTGCACAGCAATAAAATACGCTGGTGTGAATGTCAATACATATTGAAAAGGGATCCCTTTGGAAAAAACTAACAAGAGAGAAAAGTAGCAGATGAGATTTATTGAGTCTGTTCATGAGAAGTTATACATAGTACAACGCGTTTCCCGCCAACTAGCACCGACTTAAGTCCGACAAATCGATTTAGTGTATTCAGGCGCGTACCTATCTATACGCAAAGTACGCAGTTGCGTACACATTGTCCCAAATATTGAAAAAATTAAAAAGTCCAAGAATGTAATAAAAACAAGAGCTAGTGGGTCCAAGTAACTTCATCATTTAGCTCACCTTTTTATATATTTTTTTATAGAAAAATAATATATAAATTTCAAAGAAAAAATCAGCCTCATTTTGTTGCGGAAATGCCTCTAGATTGCACCACAGACGGTCTAGGGGTAAACAATCGGGAGAGTATGCCCCCGGACCCCGCTAAACTGTTTACACATTTTAAATTCCCTAGCTACACCCCTGGTATTGATTGAAAAGAACCAAACTTTGAAATTATAAACCTACCAAGATGCAAGATTCGAATTTACCCAAGTTCATAAATAATACATAAATTATAGTAACACTTTCTTAAAAGTGCGAATAATAAAGAGATAAGTGATAATAATTAACCTTTCTGAAACCAAAAAGAATATGAAAAAAACTAATGTGTATGAGGTATCATTGATGGACATATAATCGGATACTTCTTTGGAAAGCACCGAGGTTGGTCTATCTATTGACACAAACAACACAGAAGATATATATAAAATAAAACTGGATATTCCGTAGGTGACTGATGAGTCACAAGCAATTACTTATGTCGGAAAAAAAGACATGGTATGAATCGGGGAATTTGCAAAATCATACCACCACCAATGAAAAGATTACCACTTATGAAAACAACAACATAAACAACATCAGTAATAAAACCATAACACTGATGCAAACAAAAAGTAAGACAACCATTAGATAAGTATATAGAAACAGAACTAAGAATATTGATACTTAGAGGAGTTCCGTTTAAAAATATATAAATACGTCTATTGGCAACAACAACAACCGAGCAAGAACAGTAAAAACAAAGGCTTCAACGCCTGCAAATAGAAAGTCAAGCAGGCAATTTTGTTTGAAAATAGAAATACTATTTTCCGAGGGTTTTGGTGTTTAACTGTCATAGAAATGAAAATAAGGAGACGTAGTGCACCAGGACAAATTCAACCGAGTTACAGATTTATCTAAGTACTATTTCTACAGAAAGAAAAAACGGAAAAAACGCTGTGTGTGGTGAGAGGGGAGTTCTGGTGGGCATAAGCCAGTATCAGCAACACAGTGAGTGTTGAGTTTATAAAAACAACATTGCAGGTTTCTTACAACGGTAATAAAGAGGGATATATATGAAGTCCAGAAGAATATTATATAATAAAGTAACATACTTATTTCTAAGATACTGCAAACATTAATTGTCGATATCTGTGTGTGCTCTGAATATGTTGACGCGTTGTCACCAGTGACCTCATAATAATATTGTTCATGATATGACAATATCCAATATGGCCGTCTGTCGGCAAAGTTATATTTAAAATGATGTTAACCATTCTTCTCAATAAATACTTTATCGACACTTTTACAGAATCATGTGTTGTATATACCAACCGTGTATGTTTTACACAAATGATATAATATGTCCAGCAGTGAAATATTTACTCAATATTATCATCTTAGTTTTGTGTTTTGTTCGTAAGAAAATGCTTTCAGTGATAAAGGTCGATGTCTATGTGCGAACGGAATGGCCAAAAGTGTCACATGGGAACTATTTTTTCCCCCACCTCACCTGTCGTCACCACCACCCCACCCCAAAAAGCTACTGAATGTAACATTTTGATCTTAACTTCATTATATATGGCTGCCTTTTTCCTCAGTTATCTCTTCAGAAGTGGTACTAAACGGGTAAATATTTAACTGGTGTATCAACCTTTGCTTCTATCAAAGTTCAGTATTATAGCCAAGGTATATATATACTGGTGTACAGTGATTCTACGTACGTCCAAGTGCAGCAACTTTGTTAGACAGAAAGGCATTTTCAGCTCGATCATTCACTTCTACCAGCTGGGCGTTAAACAGTTTGCACGATTCCTGTAAACAAGATTAAGATAGTGTATCAGCAGGTCATTGCTATGACTCAGTAAAGCTAGACAAACTTACAAACTGATAAAAATAATAAAGTTGTTCTGCTAGCGAAATGTACATACAAACGTCGAACAGTATGTGTAGTTTTCAACGATCGCAGCCATCGAAACAACAATATTGATCAGAGAAGTTTATATATTCAGAAGCAAATGTGAGATATCATTAAACACATAAAAGGTTTAACACTAGGGTCTTTGTGAACGTTCAATGGCAAAGGTACAATTGATGTATATTGTGGTGGGGTGGGTTAAGGACCTATTTCCAGCCTGTTGTAATTAGTGGGGAGGGAATTTGTATAGGTAACTGAAAATCACTGTTAGACATAAAATTGCATGAGAAAATGGTGGTATTCCATTTTGTTCAGTTGATGAGGCCCTCCCAATACAGCTTTTGCATGAAACCAACATATTAAAACGTAAAGCAGATATTTAATTAGATGTGTTTTGGTGTGTTAATTTTGCTTTCATATTGGCAGAATAGTGAGATCGATTTATTGACTTTTGATGATGATAGTTAATTGTTTATTTTGTCCATTTGTGAAAAACAAAACTTTTTTTTTCAAATTTTGTTTCTTTTTTTTTTAACATTTTAACATTTTAAACCTTTCATTTTCGCTATGAGTATAATATAATGAAGATTTTATACGGTTGTGCGATGTTGATAAAAAATAGCTCTATTTTAAAATTTCTGCTATGATGAGATTAAATAATAGGTTCCATTTGTGCGAGGCCATGCATATTTATTACACTACTGAATTATGATAGCTATGCCATGACTTTATTACACTCCCACCCAGCAAGCTATGTTATTAGTTCCGGTACGTTGGGATAAGTTGTATTTTGTGAGATATCAGGGACACAACGTGCGTTTAGTTATTTCTGTAATTGTACTTACAAAAGCACCGACCCAAGTTTCTCTACCATGACTGAACAAATAACAGTTGTCCGCGTGGGTTTCAAATCCAGACGGACACGATATTCCGCTCGAACCTGTAATAGTATAGGGCGCCATTGCTAAAAACAATATTTAGCAACATGCAGTGTCTACAATGACGTTAAACCCGCGTAGTAATCGTCAATTGTGACGGAAACGTGTACCATACAGATACAGAAATAACTGTACCCAAACGCAATGGCATCGTAGGTCCGCAATATATCACAAACTAATCAAAAGAACAAATTAAATAGCCAATGAACAGGACAATACACAACATAAAAGAGTGGTGAAGACATGGTTACCGACTTGGAACTGTCAGTAGGCAATACGGCCTACTGGTTAGCTTAAATCGATTTTATGATACACAACCTCGCTATTTTCCTGTCTTCGGTGCCAACATGTTCAAGACAGTGTAAATAAAAGTACATCCCATCAAAAGGAAATCTCTCAAAATAAAGTAAACATCCAAAGAAATTAGCAAACGATATACTTAAATGTTGTTGTAAAGATACATACAAATAAATAATAAGAAATACCTCAGGATGTATGTAGAATTGTTCTGAACAACGCAGCAGTTGCAGCCATACAGAAAACCAATCTAGGTTACTACCAAAAATCCCGAGGGATGAAAGTATATATGGCCGTGATTTTTTTCGATATTTTATGGACAATTGCCACTTAAAATGCAATCAAAGATTGCTGAAATATATACTTGATATAAATTATTATTAGTATTGTTTAAATTTCTTCACTTTTTATAAAAAAATATATAAACGGTGATGTGTAAATGATAAGAACTAGAGTAAAACATACCATGTATAAACAGGAGGAAAGTGACAATTCCGAAACAAAACATGGTCATTTAAATGGAATCCGTACATAAATATGGCGAGTGATTTTAGGACAAGCGTGTCTGTTTTCAAGTGAGATAAGGTCAGATGTAGGTCAGATAGCAAAATAGTAACGACAAGTGACACATGGTTGGATCTTTGAATCAACAAGGTGAATAAAGATCCTTACAGTCAGATACAAAAGCGGCATATATACGTATAGGATTAGCATCGTCTTTTGACGACAGTCTTCAAACCATATATATTTGTAAAACAATTCTATGGAATTCAGACAATTTTGTTGAAGCAAAAAACCTGTATCCTCTGAAGAAAGCACATCCATGTCGTTAACGACATTTTAGTCTCTTTATTCACTTAAAATCTGTAATGCCGCTTGGCAACTGAAACACACATCTAATGAAGCACCACTAAAGAAACATTGTGACTAAGTTTCCTTAGAATATATTGAGTTGTTTCAGAAAACATTTCGTTTGTATATTCATTAAAAAACAATGTAAAAGTGTTTGTCGCCGTGGCGGCCATCTTGGATTTCGTTTTGTTTTTTTAAATAACAACTGTAAGACACAGTCATTCAAATACATTTCTAGTAAAAGTAGGTATAACAGTCGACCAGGAAATGTAGATTCTATAAAAAAAGTCAACCAAATCACACAATTAAACAAACAACGATTACAATGTTAGTAAGTTTATTATAAATTGGTCTGATAGTTTTGAAGAATAAGTCTCTCGATTGACATTATCCCGTCGCATAAGTTCATCTGACCTTCGGCACATAGAGTGCAAATACTTCATTGCGGTAGCAATGTCAGAAAGGAAGCTATCAACAGTAATGGGTCACACGGGACGTTGCAAACGTTTACGTTGAGGAATTCATTTAAACGAACTTGATCGTCTATTCTCAAACATTATGTCAAAATGTGTTCGAGGGGTTTTGAGAAAAGAATTTTCACATCCCTATAAATCTCAATCTATGCCATGCTTATAAATAAATCAATGACCACGGTTAGACAAATGACAATTCACAAAAAAGAGCCAGTATGGCGGTTACACTTTATGGACTTGTCAACAAGTTTGTGAATCACTATCATTCTTATAAGACAACACTTTTGTCAGGTTTGGACATAACATTTATAGGCAAACCGTTGGCATTCCTATGGGTACTAACTTGTCGCAGATTTGTTTTTATATTGCTGCATACGTGACTTTATATTAGGCCTTTCTCCAGATACACAAGCTAATGTCATCGACGCTTTTAATAACACCTCACGCTATCTGGATGATATACTTAATTTGGATAATCCTTTATTTTCTTCTATGGTTCCTAACATTTATCCTCCAGAACTAAAACTCAATTAAGCTAACCTTTCGGATTCTGTCACTCCGTTTCTTAATTTCTATCTTTCTAGTGAAAACAGAGTAGTAATAACACTAAAATGTATGATAAGAGAGATGATTTTGATTTCGATATCGTGAATTATCCACATTTAGATGGGGATATACACAACACTGTTTCTTATGGCATGCATATTTCTCAGTTAATTCGTTTTGCCAGAGCTTGTAACCGTGTTGAGGACTTCAACCTTCATAATCGTAACATTACTGAAAATTTCCTCCAACAGTCATTTTCTAAAGAAAAATAAAAAGATCGGACAGGGAAAGTAGCATTCAAGGAGGACAATCAACCACAAAACACAGAAACAAACACGCAAACAGACAAACAAGAAGGCAAAAAGAAGTAATATTCAATGCAAACGACATCACAAACACAAAAGAGTTGACAATAGGGCTATGGCCTTGGAACGGTCAGTGGCAAAGTAGGCCACTGGGGGTTTAAACCGGTTCTAGGGTGCACCAAACCTCACACTTACCCTACTGTCAAGTTTTATTATCGTAACACTGATCTCCTCGACAAATATAATATCAATCTTAAAACACTTCTGCGACAAGGTTTATCACAACCCGTCTTTTACGGAGATGTGATTTACAAACTTAGGAAGATTATCGGTCGTGATAATTTTTATGAGTTATTTATTAAAATTATTAGAAAATTTATAGACAGAGCTTACGACCGAAGTATTTTGCCGCGCACTACAAGCTTATTTGTTGACCCTTCTACAGTTTGCAATTATGCTTTCATCTTTGATTGTGCAACGACCGGACGGGCGGTTGACTCTATGACAACGTGTTCCTAAATCCGTTAAGGCGGGAACCGTTTAATGTATGTCATTCACTCCGTTTTGTCGTGCCCTTAACGGTTTTCCCCTTGATGCTCTGACTTCAGACAAGTCATCGAGGACAAATGAGATTAGCTTCTTAGGTTTAACTCATTTTTGATATATTATATACATGAACATTTCTGTGTTTTTTCTTATTACACCTATCTACGCTTTCTCAACTGTAAGGTTTAACTCGGCGGGGGTTATTTTAATTTACTCTGTCCTGTTGTTTAGGGGTGATGACAGGGTAAGAATGAGGTTTGGTGCACCCATGAACCGGTTTAAACTCCCCGTGGTCCCTTTTGCCACTGACCGTTCCAAGGCGGTACCCCTGTTGTCAACCCTTATATGTTTGTGATGTGCCTTTTAACTGAATGTACTTTATGAATCACCTGTGCATTGCTGGAGTGACTGTGAAGGCTACACTTCCTGTTGGACTTATAACCTTTTTTTTTCTATGAAAACTGACTGGAATAATGACTTTTTTAATTTTAATTCAAATAATGATAACTCGAATATAATAGCTAAAGACAAAATACTTCGTCTTTTTCTAGACTATAGATAAAATTAACCATCTTCATAAACGTAAGATTATATTGGACTATAATGCTCAGAATGTATCTGCGAAAAGATAAGTTTTTATATTATGATAAGCAATGAAATACTGTATCTGATCAGTGAAATAAAAGTTTTTTGAGAGTTTTATTTTAACAGTAGCTGCCGGGACTACTTGTATTTAAAAAACAAAAGAGTTGCTTCCCTTGCATTACTTCTCTTCAAAATTGTTTGTAAAATAATAAAATATTTAAAGTAGATATATCTGAACCCCTCAATATGTAAATTAAAACGTAACTCACAGAACGTATATCTTACCTGTTTTAAGATCAGAAACAGTCCATACTTTTATCACAACCAAAGCAATGCATATTCAGGAGGAATATTACTGTTCTGGCCTAATCATTTGACTTTATGTAGTAGATAAAACAGACATTATAGAGTGCATATATATTTCAATTATATCTATTTATTTGATTAGTTGGGTAAACAGCACACCTTTGGAATTCACTTTAATATAACCGTTAGACTGTGAATGATTTTCTAGATATAAAAATTACATTATTTTTCTGCATATCTGATTGTTTGTTTGAACTATGACAATGAAAAATGAGGTTTTATATATTTGCATCAAACTGTGTATATGGAAATGTTTGTGTGTTTTTAAATTATTTATTTATTTTAGTTCAATTACTTTTGTTTGTTTCTATGTTTAGATCTTTAAATATATGTTATTATTTAGCTTTCCCCGTGTGGTTGCCGGGGTGGAATACAACCACTGCATTCTCACAAACAGACTGTCACACGCAAAAGAGTAGGACCCCCCCCCCCCCCCACACACACACACACACACACACACACGCCCCCACACACATAACGCTCCCCCACCCACACCCACACACACACGCCCCCCAGGTATCTGCAGTTCTGCAGTTAAGACGGTTCTAGGTCCATTCTCCATATTTTGTCTTGATGTAAATGGAGGACGGGCCTGGCAGGTTCATTCCTGTTAGGCGCTCTATAACCTTTCATGTGTTGGTTAAAACCCAATTCATTTCAATTCATGATTTCACTTTTGCATGTATTATGTTTGATACTGTCTTTAGATCTATACTTGACGTGTGTATATGAGCCGGGATGAGCGTTGTATGAGTAGGTGTATGGAGAGTGCATGCATGCAAGGGTGTGTGATGCAAGGATTACATAAATATTGAAACAATTCTCTCATTCAATTTTCCATTAAGAATTGTCGATGTGTACATAACAACGGCCACGTGTAAGATTAATTAGAAACTAAATGTGTATTATCCTCTGGAAATAAATTATGTTATTAGTATTATCATTGTCATTATTATTATTATTATTATTATTATTATTATTACTATTATTATTATTTGTATTATTATTATGATGATTATTATTTTTGTTGTTGTTGTTGCTGCTGCTGCTGCTGCTGCTGCTGCTGCTGCTGCTGCTGCTGCTCTGCTATTATTATTATCATTGTATTATTATTATCATCATCATCATCATCATCGTCGTCATCATTATTATTATTATTATTATTATTATTATTATTATTAGTGTTATTATTATTATCATTATTATTATGGTGTGTTTTTTGTTGTTGTTGTTGCTGCTGCTGCTGCTCTGCTATTATTATTATTATTATTATTATTGTTATTATTATTATTATTATTATTATTATTATTATAAAAGATTTGAGATATGTGTAATACAATATATAGAGGATCTTACACGAGTTCCCATTTCATATAAGATTTATGAAACGAGTTATGAATTATTTTAATTTTAACGAGCCTTTTGGCGAGTTAAAATTAAAAATAATTCATAACGAGTTTCATAAATCTTATATGGAATGGGAACGAGTTGAAGATCCTTTTTGTCACATAACATTACAATCAAATTAGTAAAAATTAATTCAGATGGACATAGAACCGCCACGACGTCAGACACACTTTAGCGCCAAAACGTCATAAAATATGTGACGTCGTAACGTCGCGTCTCACACATAACGTTGCGAATGAAAGAGTTCGCGTTTTACCTCTTTACAAAATAGCAGTTTACGCCAACTTTTTAACAAACCAACACCAATGTTTTGTATAACGTGCATTATTTTTATAAGCTGTCACAAATGATAAGTTTATGACTCAGATCTGGGTGAATTTGTAATACATAAAATAGATTCAGTTAATAAACTTGCGTAGTGTTACAGGTTTAACTCAACCAATCAAAATCGTTCCATGTTGTATTACACGTGTGTCATACAATATAATATTAAATGGGTGTTCGACACTGCTAACAAGGGACGTTATGTGATAAATTGAGATACTCGTTTTACTAATACAAAACAAAATAAAGTCTTAATGTTACAAATTTACCTCAAAGAAATATACATCGGTGCCGTGTTAAGCTACCGACTCATTCCTGATACGAATTGAACAATAGGAACATATATAAATCTAGCCTCGGTCGATCTGTCTGCTTCTGATTTCTTCGATAAACGATGATTTCCAAAACCAAGGCCTGGGGAAAAGCGGAAGTTTGAAATTGCCCCTCACGTTGGGCGATTTTGGCGAGATCGACTTGGAGAGTTTCTAACAACAAAATATGTCAATAAATACAATAAAGTGGTTGCGAAATCTTTTTGGCACATGATGTAGTACCTCAATAATACTCATTTCATCACATAATGGTTTCATTATTGTTAAGCTCATTATTTTTTATAAATATTAACAATGGTAGCATATGGTCGATGAAATTTTCTTTGTATTTGTATAGTCGTAAATAGAGTATGGTCTCATCTAGACATCTCGATGGACATATTGTTTTGTAGCAAATCCATTTCATCTGTCTGCAATGTTCTTAATTCCGATAACTGGTAGTTAGAGTGTACCAGTCATTCCGACAGGTATTTACTTAATTCGACTCGGCTGTTGTTTTGTTGTTAGATTCATGTGGAGGTTCATATTGCTAGCAGGTGTACATATACTTTTTAAGCAGTTTGTGAACTGATGTTTATATACAACAAAGGCTAGCCTTTCGGATCAAACTATTTCAATAAATAATTCGGAAGGTCCATAGATCTATAGTTCCTAGTTTAGCGCATATGTACATTGATGTACCATTTTGTGTATGTGATGTTATATACCTGGTCCCATATTCTCGAAACTTGCTCAGCTAAAACCTTATGCTCAATCTCAAAATTCATATACTTCTTTTAGCTGTAACTTCTTTCAGTGATTGTTTTTCTTCCCGAATCTTTCAGGGCATTTGTAATTAATGATTATCTCGATGTGTGTAAAGTTTGCAGGTCATTCTGCCCCTTCCTATATTTCCGATATGTTTACTACTCGTAATTCAACTGACAGAAGTCTTCGATCACTAACTGATACTAATTTTAGTATTCCTAAGCCTAATCGGGAACTTTTCAGGTGCAGCATGTCTTACTCCGGGACCATTTTATGGAATAATATTCCAAAGCACATTCAGAAGTGTGCAACAATGGAAAGTTTTACAAACAACTGCATGAAATGGATAAGGAAAAACAACATTAAACTCGATATAGATATCATCTCATCTTATTATTGTGTAAATATCGTTCAAACTACCACCAACAACAATGTTATTATGTTTACATATATCTTATGTATCTTGCCTTTCTTGTATTTTGTATCATGTATTTGTTACAGAGGGCCCCAAGGAAGATTGGTATAAACTAATTGGGTCACCCTCGATAAATAAAGACTTTCATTCATTCATTCATTCATTCATTCCATGACCGTTAAGGAAGATTCTATTCTTTTTATATCTGAGCTTGAGTCTGAGATTTCGACTCAAACGTTTCGAAAATATGGGGTCAGGGCTCATATTTATCCTTATCATTTGTGTTTGTTTCGATGCGTGATTTTGATTGACTGTGGTCCATGCTTTTATTTGTATTTAGATTGACATCCATTATTCTTCCCGATCACATCCAGTCCCTTTAAATTATGTTCGCGATTATTCGTTCATGTAACTGTGTATATGCGATTATTCCCTCATGTATCTGTGTATATGCGATTATGCACTCATGTATCTGTGTATATGCGATTATGCAATCATGTATCTTTGTATATGCGATTATGCACTCATGTGTCTGTGTATATGACTCTCATAAGAAAAAAGGTTGTGCACCTGTGTATGCATAACTTTATTCTTAGTCACTGGGCTATTTAATGTATGACCTAATTTATTTAACACTCGTATACTAAAAGTCAATGACACGTTAAAGTAGGACGACATATGTTATCTGTAATAAACAGTGAACTCGTATTCGTGTAGTACAATAGCTGCGCCGGTTAATGTGTATCGTTGGTGTACGGTTTACTTAATATTGATTTCAAAATGCCTCTCTGTTTCTGCTACACGAGTCTGGATGATACAGATATACCGTCAGGTTTTGAAGATCGTTTGTCAACATGCGTTTCAGAAGTCCTTTCTAAACCTGTCGAGGTAAGATACTAAAGTATTACATTTAACCACCTGGGTGTGTACACAGTATATCTATTCTATGTAACTGATCCCGGACGTTAGTAATGTATGTTAATTATATCATCATGCACAGTGAAAATAATAAATACATGACATATATTTATATGTACTATTGTGCTATATATAGATTAAAACAAAATACAATTAACACGGTACTGTAGTATTGTTATAGCTATTATTTCAAACGTGATAAAACGTACTATTCATACAATTACTACGTATTATTCATACAATTACTACTGCTGCTACTACTAGTAGTAGTCTACTATTACTACTACTACTACTACTACTACTACTATTACTACTACTACTAGTAGTCTACTACTACTACTACTACTACTAGTAGTCTACTACTACTACTACTACTACTACTACTAGTAGTAGTCTACTACTACTACTACTGTTGCTACTACTACTACTAATACTACTACTACTGCTGCCCCTCCTCCTCCTCCCCCTCCTCCTCCCCCTCCTCCTCATGCAACTATGACTACTACAACGACGACAACAACAACTGTTACTTGCTACTACTACTACTACTACTATTGCCCCCTGCTACTGCTGCTTATACTAATACTACTGATGCTGCTGCTGCTACTACGTATACTACAGCTGTTGCTGCTACGACTAATTATGCTACTAACTACTGTTATAACTACTACTACCGCTGCTACTATTACTGTTGCTACTACTACCACGACTACTACTACTTTCACTATTACTGCTGCTGCTTCTGCTGCTACTGCGTCTAATGCTACTACTAATTCAACTTCTACTAGTTTTAATATTCTACTACAATTACTAATGTGACTACTACTACTACTGCTGCTTCCACTGCTGATGCTGCTGATGCTGCTGCGGCTGCTACTGCTATTACTACATTTTGTTCTTTTAATATTTCTGCTTGTAGTACTGGTTCTATTTAACTATTTCTAATACTATTACTACAACGACAACTATAAGTATTCTACTAATAAAGCAACAACACATTATATTTCTACTAGTCTTGAGTATGATATACTTCTACATGTACTACTACTACTATTACTTATTTTATTACAAATAGCCGACTATTGAAATATCAAAGTGACCGTTCCCAGCCCGTTTGTGTTCGTGATGTCACATTCCTTGCTTCTTATCAGCTTTGTAATTGTTGTTTGTGAAAGCTTCATTTCATGTTCGGCTTTTATACCTACCTTTATCTTCGTTTATTTGTTTTTTTCACTTTTCAGAGAATAAGCGTGATACTGAATTCCGGATCACGTATATGTAAGGGAGGGATCAGTACGGAGCCAGCATTCATTTTACAGATCCGCTCAATTGCAGTGTTTGATGAAAAAAGAAATCCAGATTATTTTCCAAAATTCTTTGAATTTCTGACAAACGAACTTAACATACCAGCTAACAGGTAAGCTATGGTCTTGTTTGACGTATATTGAATTGAATTGGGTTTTAAGGCGCACCAACACATGAAAGGTTATATGGCGCCTAACAGGAATGAACGTGCCAGGCTCATCCTCCATTTACATCAAAATAAAATATGGAGAATGGGTATAGAACCTTCTAACGCAATATTATCGTTTTGCCTAAATAACTTCTGCGATCGACACTTATTTCAAAATAATATGGAAAACAATACATACTGAACAAAATAAATTTAACACATTCATACAATGCATGTCAATTCCATAGACGAGATACAAAGCCGTATACTTTTTATGTTCAATATGGGTCAATGATAAAGTGACATAGATATGACCATTAATAATGCTACAAAGTCATTTGTAAACAAAATGGGTGATAATAAATAAAGCAGATACGGTGGGAACATACTTTTGCTACTGACCGTTCCAAGGTGGTAGCATTATTGTCAACCCGTTCTGTTTGTGATGTCACATGCATTGCTTCTCTTAACATTATAATTGTTGCTTGTTTTAATAAATGTTCATGGTTGAATACGTTCTGTGAAAGCAACAGTTTTCTGTTCGACTTTTGTACCTATTTTATTTCTGTATATTTATGTAATTACTAGCATACTTGCTTATATTAAACAAAAAAAACATTTTGATTTGTATTTACGACCGTTTGTCAACATAGATTTTCTGTCAAAACTAAGTAAAATTACCGCTCATGTTATATGTTTAAGTGTTTAGAGATATGATCAGTATTGATTATTTTTACCGGTAATAATGAGTTACAAGAGGACTTCCATGTTTTTGTGAGAATATCACTAGACTAAGTTAGTTGTGACTATTTAATAAGCAGTGAAAGAAATGTTTCACTTTAAGTTCTATTCTTCAGCTTGTGGACTGTCAATAATCGTTTTGAAAATGCATTAAAATTGAAATGCTGTTGGAAACTACAAATGCATGTATTTCCGATGACCAGGGTGTGTAACTCGTGCATAGTTTGTCGATACACTTACATGACATACTACAGGGGATTATCTCTCCTGACTAGGAAGTGTAATTGAGCCAGTATGAAAACGTATAAGCCAGTAGATCCATAACAAGGAAATAAAGGTGTTTTTTCTTACCCTTTCATACAAATTACCAGCGGGTAACTTTCTGTATTGCTAATTTGTTCTTTGGGTTATTAAATCTATTCACGTTCAAATACTTGTTTATTTTAGTATCACGGCTGTATCTTAAAATTAAAAGTTTTTTTCTTATATCTTCCAGAATGACCATCGAGTTTGTGGATATCCAAGGCTACAATGCAATGAGCGGAAAATAAATCTCTATAATTTTACTCGTGCCGATTGGATGCTTTAAAGAAATACTTTTGTGATTTAGAATACTGTGCTGCTTTTTAAATTTTAGCTCTGTAGGCTTTTGAAATATTGATTAAATAACACGAGTTTGTATAATTGTTTTGTTATTTAAATAAAACACTTGTAGCTTGACGCTGTCGTTAGTTCAACTATTCGAACTCTCATATCTACGCTGTTGACATATTAGTTTTATGATGCCAAGACGGCTTCATGACTAAACTTATCATTTGTTTATCTATGCTGTTAAAATATTAACTTTGATAACTGTCCTATTTGCAATAATCCATTGGAAAACTTTAATAAATGGGACCAATGATAATAGGCATATATGTAATGTATAATAAACACTGGGAACAATGCGCCTTAAAGTGACACACAGGTCGGTCAAAACGACCGTGTGAATAGATGCAAATATGGCGGAAATAACACTGAAGATTTGTTTGTGTCATATATCACGCCTGGGGTATCTGTACGCATCGAGTACATGGTAGTGCATTAGAATCATATCGCTGCCATACACGCGTATATTCGTGTCATATACGCGCTCTCTTTCGTACTACAGCTATTCTACTGATGTAGACGCTAGCTTTTAGTACGGTGATCCCATCTGTACTGTAGCGTACAGTAACAAAATCGAAGATAGTTTCGATGTCCTTTAGTTTAAGTAGTTAACATGGTGTTGGCACGTGTCTTTTGATATGACTTTCACATTACCCATACAGCTACAGTAATTTTGATACTTTGATGATTTTTATACATACATAATTTCTATAAGTTATGACAATGAAATGGAATAACTAGATACAAATAACACAATTTACGAAACTGAAAAGATAAGAATGATCGGGTATTACTTTAATAATTCCAAGTATAATGTTTATGCTTGAAATTGTCGAAGTTTCATGAAAAGCCACACAAAACAAACACCTTCAAAGTTTGTTTATAAATTCAATTGATCAAACCGTGATCATTTTATGCACTAACCTGTTCTCGCAATGTACATTTTCCCTAGGAACATTTACTCAGACTGAATGGTCGGGGCACCAGTCCGACTCTGCTAACGGATTTAAATATGAATTAAATGAAAGGAAAGGAAATCTATTCGGAAACATGTAAGCACATTTACTGAAGAGCCCAAGTGTTTCTCTAAAAATGGCCAAGTCCAAAGTCGAGCATGACAATTTGTTGGGCGATCTATGCATTTTTTCTTGATACATCGTTGACGATTAGTTAATTGACGATTTGATTTCAATGCTATTCAATTTAATTCTTACAATGAACGAATCTAGCATATTTGTCCGACGTGTCATGTGTGATGCTTGTGTAAAGAAGGATAAAAATATCGGACAGGGAAAGCAGCATTCAAGGACGACAGTCAACCACAAAACACAAAAACAAACACGCAAACAGACAAACGAAAAGGCAAAAGTGATAACAAATGCAAACGACATCACAAACACAAAATGGTTGACAATATGGCTACCGCCTTGGAACGGTCAGTGGCAAAGTAGGCCACTGGGGGTTTAAACCTCGAGTAATAAATGGGTCACACAGGCCTCTTAAAATTAATAATGCAATTATACGTATACATGAACTGATAAACTACACTGGTCGGTTAAAGAAGCTATCCCGCCAAAAACAGACACATTTTACAACAGATGTACACCGTTTCTAAACCTACTGACGACGAGATATATATATATATATATATATATATATAATTAGGATATGATTTTAATGAGATTGGGCCAAACCCCAAAATTGGAGTGGTGAATTAAGAGTTACCAACTCGTAATTCATTTTACGCAGATTCAATCACGGGTATTTTAAGAACCATTCAATAAACCTATGCTTTTAATCGGCACATATGCGTTATTATATTACCTGAACACCTGGCTAGAGTTTTGATAAACGGTTTTGTAGTGTAATTTTGCCGTTATCTGGAGGGTTAACTTCTTTAAAAGCTAACGAAAATGCCATTTATCATGTAGATTTAAAGTAAAACATTTGTATTAACAATGCTAGGTAGTGTTTCCAAGAGAATAAAGTTCTATGCTAGAATCGTTCATTATAAGGTTGAATATCATTCAAATCGATGCTTATTGGATCACCAACGTCGCCAGAAAGATTGTCATGATCGACTTTGGACTTGGACAAGATTATGGAATAATGCCATTGACGTGCACTAAGCAAATCATCGAGAAGGTATATTACATATAAGCATCATATGTATATTTGGTGCACCCTAGAAATTATTTTAAACCCCTAGCAGCCTTTCTTGCCTCCGATCGTTCCAAGGTGTTATCCCTATATATTGTTTGTGATGTTATATCCTTTGTCAAATATCGAAAAAAAAAATACACTAAAACCGTTTATCATAACTCTATCCAGGTGTTCAGGTCATATAATAATGTATATGTGCCGATTAAAAGGATATGTTTATTAGCGGATCTTTAAAACTGCCGTGATTGAATATGCATAACATGAATTATGAGTTGGTAACTCTTAATTCGACGCTTCAGTTTTGGGATTTGGTCTGACTGGTTCAAGCCGCTTATATTGTATCTAAAAAAGTTGGCTTTTATTGGCGGGATAGCTACTTTCATCTTTGTAATTGTTATTTGTTTCTATGCGTGTTTTTGCCTGACTGTGGACCTTGAATGCTACATGCTTCGACGTTTATACCTACTATTTATATTATGTAGCGACCACAGAACTATGAATCGACCTGCTTGAAAAGTAGGTCGATTAGAAGGCAGGACCCCAGTTCGCACTTTCGGCGAGGTTTCGAAAGACCTGAAGCAATGCAATGATCCTGTAATATATCAAATTCATGCTATTGAATGGTTTCGCTGTTGATATATTAACGAACCGTCAGGTATTTTTGTTTCGTTATTTTCTATTTGTGTAGTTAAAATAGTTGCTTCTGTTTATCTCTCTCCCCAACCTCCCATTCCTTTACAAACACGTGTGATGTAAACCTATTGAGGACAAGGGGTGCCAAATTGGATGGTGGGGCCCTCGACTATTATAGAGACGTGACTGAAAAACGTTTCGATAACAACAGGTCGAACGGTTACTCGGTCAAATTCAGTTATCAATTAGGGAACACATGAACAACACATCTAAATTCCATGCAATATGTATTTAGGTTAGGTATCCATAACTTAAACAATTAAAAGTTATGCTATTCATAAATAATCAATGAATATACAATGAGGAATGGTCTGACAATAGTATATGGTGGATTAATTGATAATGGTAAACCATTAATAATTTAAGATTAACGAAATTAGACAATATCAAAAGCACAGGCAAAATAGTATATCAATGGAAGTAGCCAATGAGGAAGGCTATAACGATGGTTCCAAACATTGCGTTGAAATTAAGAAACTTGCTCCAAGCACGGTTTTCCTTGAGGAAGTGTTCTTTGTATAGTTCCTCTCTTTCCTGTCTAAGTCTTGGCTGTGCTGATTTAATGGGTATTCCACATAGCTTGAACAAAAAAATGATGGACCGATTTGTCAGTCCGTCATGGTCGTCTGTTTGTTCATCCCCGGGATTAGAATCTTCTTTGTCTAAAACATAAATAGTGATAAACACACTTGCAGAAGAACATAGATGAACATTTCTTTATTATAAATGAAATCCTAAACTTTATAGATTTTGTATTCATTCTCACACACGTGAAACATCAATGCAAATACACATGTTCAGTAGGCTAAGATCATTTTTATTCTACAGAAAAACATCATGGTGTTACATGTATGCTATCTGAAGACAACTTATTTATTTACCCCAAGAAACAGGCTTAAACAGCAGTCTATGGTTAATCCGTATTTAGAGCACAGGCCCCGTATTCACAAAACCTCTCAACTTGTGTATGCACTCAAACTCAAATTTTCGAATTGTTCAAATGGAAACATTAAGTAAAAAGATAAATATGAATAAAATACATTTAAAGTCCCTAAAGATTCATATTTAATGTGAAAACGATTTTGAATATTATGCATAACGCAATCATGTTATTGGACATTACAAGTTAAGTTTGATTGTATACTCAAGACGAGAAGTTTTGCGAATACGAGGCCTGGTATAATCAAAAAATATTTATATATTGTGTATACACTGTGTATAGCAAGAAGTTCAGCAAATGCTTATCTACTAGTTATTTGATTTAATATAAACGTAAAGAGAGCACAATCTGCCAAGTTTCTAGAGAAAGATGGAACGGTCTCATAGAAGTACACATAACAAGCTAAGACCGCCAGAACTGCATATAACAGTTTGTTTTAATTCATTCATTTGTATTTGCAAACCTATAGGGCGCCGTATTACTTTTTAATACCATTTGGTGATATCACCTATTCGAATCGGTGATATCACTGATTCGAATAGGTGATATCACGCATTCAGATAGGTGATATCACCGATTCATTCTGAATGCGTGATATCACCTATTGAATGGGTGATATCATCTATTCGAATCAGTGATATCACTGATTCGAATCATTGATATCACTTGTTCAAAACGAATGGGTGATATCACCAATTCGAATAGGTGATATCACTGATTCGAATAGGTGATATCACCCATTCAATAGGTGATATCACCCATTCATTTTGAATGAGTGATATCACCTATTCGAATCAGTGATATCACCGATTACCAATTCAGAAATAAACTCAATATAAATGACTGATCCCATCCAGGGTCCACGTAACTAAATAGACAGACCTTCAAAATCGTCGTCTGTTGCAACATTTGGCAGGTTGTTTCGTCATCGGCATATAATGGCCGGCTTTCTTGTTATGGTCGCATCAGCAGCAAGTGATTCGGACATACCCACCCCCTCCCCCACACAGCAGAAGGGGTATACACCCTACCAAACCTACCCCTACAGGGATCGATCCAGAAGATGTGGTACTACTGCCCCCTACCCCCAACCCACCACCCCACCATCACCCCAACCCCGCAAAATATAATTACATTTTCTATGCCTTGTCTATTATTTGATACAGTAATTCAAGTTGTAAATAAACACACCCTTCACCAATTACACTGAGAAACACAGTAGACAGTTATTATTTAATTATTACAACTAACCGTTAGAAATACTATATAATACTAGTGACGTATAGCGTTCTCCGTGATACTACTCTTGGGGGGAAGTCTGTATTTTTCTTGTTGTAAAAACGAATAGGTGATATCACTGATTCCTATAGGTGATATCACTGATTCAAAGCAAAAGGGTGATATCACCTACTGAATGAGTGATATCACCTATTTGAATGAGTGATATCACTGATTCGAATAGGTGATATCACCCATTCGTTTTGAAAGAGTGATATCACCTATTCGAATTAGTGATATCACTCATTCAAATAGGTGATATCACCCATTCAATAGGTGATATCACCCTTTCGTTTTGAATCGGTGATATCACCTATTCGAATCAGTGATATCACTGATTCGAATAAGTGATATCACTCATTCGAATAGGTGATATCACTCATTTAAATTTGAATCAGTGATATCACCTATTCGAATCAGTGATATCACTCATTCAAATAGGTGATATCACTGAATTGTATTAAAAAGCAAAACGGCGCCTCATAGAAACCTAGCAATTGATAGGTGCTCTGCCATTACTGTGTATATCATTTTGACCTAGATCTGAATACTAGTAATCTTACCGAAGACAGGTGTTATGGCAGGGGGGGTTCTGAAAGTGGTAATTGAATCTGAATCGGCATCGTACTGATCCCTTGTCCACCACGTTAATCCCTTATAACGGTACATATAATTTTATAGGATATGTTATAAATCAAACCAATTAATTAAAAACGCAGCACCTTACTTGTTTTGACCTTCGGTAGCCAGTTCTCGATAAGAGCGACTGGAAAATATATTTATTAAAATCGAATTAGAGAATGTGATTGATGGACGTTCTCATAATGCTGATTATATATACAGAAAACATCATGCATGTACAGCATTTAAAGAAATAACATTGGAACGGTCGGTAGTTGTCAATGGAGTGCTTCAATAGAAGCCGATTCCATTCTCCAAGGTAGAGGTGGCGGCTAACGTTATCTAGAGGTTCTTCATCTGTCCATCAAACAAACCGTGGTAGTTTCCTTTGTTTCGGATTCAGATTACTTATTGTATACACTGTCATTCACAGAACACAGTCAATAAACTGGGAATTTCGCTTCCCCTATTCTATAATTGGATGACATAAAAACAACATATAATCAATTTAAATATCCGAAGACTGATACTTACTTCTATATCGTCATTTGCTTTTGTAAAGTAACTTATGGTCACAGCAGCAATACTTGTGATAATAAAGGACATGATTCCGAAATATGTGTAGTGTACTTTATAGAGAATGGCCGGCCGTGTTTCAGGTTCTCCACAGATGGGAGCAGGCATGGCGAAGTCCATCACCATTCTGATTATACCACACGTGTGTCCAATAGCAAGTGACCAAAATGCAGCCTAAATATAACAATTAGAGACCAATATTCAATAATCAAATTTTGAACGAAAAGCTCTGTTATGAACATAGTTTTAACATTTAATGAAACAAATGAATATAATTCATATAAATGTTTTGCGTAGTCTAGTTGTGGAATAGCTACATGTTAAAACGTCCGTTGGTGATGTAATCAAAGTATACACATTTGACTTAACTAAGCGCTGATTTTGTTGTGATAATATATGACAATCCCGGTTTGTCTAATTGTCTCGATCTAGTGAGCTTCCACTGATTATCCTCTACCTGGGTGCAAATGTTTTGCTTTTGGTAGCAATTGCAGACTTCTCCATTTTAGCTACATTTATATTCACCGTTAAGCGACTAGTTTCTTTTTTTACATGTGCTTTTACATGTTGTACACGTCTTAACGTCTAAAATTATTGCATGCGTATACATAGTGTGAAACAAAAAAAAACAGTTGTGACTGTAAGAGAAATATTATAGCTGGTACCTTTTCTGTCATACCTTTCCACAGAATAGCGAAAATAAATATTGGCCCAAGCGGAGTTCCGAGGTAGCCCTGTACGGCTTGTATATAGTTGAATAATTGCCCGCTCCCAGATGAACGAACCAGTGGTATCCACAATATGCTTAATACTGA